>JALLAX010000053.1:0-20117 GCA_036939555.1 Discostella stelligeroides
CTCCCATATACTCCCATATACTCCCATATACTTTTAGATAATATTTCAGCGACCCGGAATGCGTTGAGAGAGGTGGTTCTCTTCGACTACACGAAAGCATCCGAAAATGAGAAAGAAATCCTTCCTTCGCTCTGACCAAAAATCCTCTCTCTGGCGATTGATTATTCGCCAACCAACGTCTTCCAGACCTCAGAGGAGTCTAATCGAACCGAATTCATCCCAATCACCTCAGTGTCAGTATCTTATCCAACCGATGCTTTGCCATGAATACGCTCTCCAAGAGACCGACGAACAAGAAGATGATAGCCATGATCGAGATATTCGACATCCAATGGCCAATACCAATTCCAATGCCAATTCCAATAACAATACCTTCACCACCACGAACGAAGGTAGCGCTAGGATGAGCGACGACACCGCCGGCCTAATGGTCATGTTTTACCTCCTCTTCATATCCACATCGTTTATCGGGACAATACTTGGCGGATTTTTCATTGCAATTCGCTACGGATTCGTAGTATTAACTGCAGTGACTGTGGCAATATTTGGTATGTTCGTAGTGGTTGTCGTGTTGATGAATGCCGTGGCACAAGAAAAGTCGTTGATGAGAGCAACGAAGAAAATTCAAAGGTGCGTGTGTCTGTGTCTCGTTTACTTGCTTACACTATTTGCCGCTGATTTATCATGTTCAATTCTATGAATAAGGTGGCATGAAATTGTGAAGGAAGAACTGTTGAGAGAAATAGATAATCTAAGAGAGGACATTGCATCTTACCAATCTGGCAATTTACTGCTATTGACATCCATCGATCATGATGGCGTTGTTGGTAGGAAAGATGTCACTTCCAGTAATGAAGGATGCATAGACATAGGAAATGATGATGAAAAGAATGTTAATGCATCCAAGGCAAGGAAACCGCAGTATGCACCAAAATCAATTCTATTTCGTGCCTTTTCCACAACATTGACAAGGATATCCAACAACGATCATCGGAGACCGACCATGTTTTGGAAACGGAAAAAGAAAAAGAACAATGAGATCATTGTCGAGGAGAGTGCTACAGGATTTTATGACTCTCCAAGTATTGTTGTATGAGCGAATTGAAATGTGAAGAATCTAGCTCAAGGTTGTAGAATAGAAATGTATCCCATAATTAATGCACAACTATCCCATTCAGTGATTGACAAGCAAATGCCATCCTTCTAATATATCTCAACTTTCCCTCCTCGATTCTTTTCCCCCCAAGAAACATAATTCATCCTCCCAATTTCTTTCCCCGTCCCTTCTTCCTCGCCTTCAGCGCACTACTAATACTTTCCTTACTACCATTTGTATTCGACTCTCCACCGCCGCCACCACTATAATCACCATCTATCCTCCTCCTCAAAAACTCCGGCGCAGTAAGCCAATCCTCTCCACCCTCCATCTTGGGCCACACATTCTTATGGAAAAAATACAAGTGACCACTCAATATTCCCAATACGTGCGGCAGTGCCGCCATGGCATTCCCCGATTGCAATACATCACTTGCCATGAGACCGTAGGGCAATGTCCAATAGGGTACCGTGAAGATTAGCCACTTTACTTTTTGATTGGGCATTGATCGACTCAATACATGCAACATGCTGGTGATTACCGATTGTGAGAAGAAGGGCTGACCAAAGAAGGCACTACATACTGACAGGAATGTAATTTGGAGGAATAAAAAGAGAAGGTGTTGGGCGGTCCCAAAGGCCCGTTCGAGACTGGATCCATATTCAAATAGGTAGTAGGCATTCATTAGCCATCCGATGGAGGGTGGTCCGAAGAAACATGCCGCAGTAATAGGACGCCAGAGTTCTAATCCATAGACGGTACGGATGGGATCCAGTGCTAGTAGACCCTGAGACATTTCCTCTCCGAGGACTAATCCCAGAAGTGTAACGACGCCAACCATGGTGATGTATATGCGTGTGAGTGGTAAGATGGACTTGTACTTTGTCAACATTTCCGACGATGATGTTTTTTTCGCTTCATCTTTGATGGAACCGCGTACTTTTGATTTTCCCGTGGCGGTAGTGGTTGCTTTGGTTGACTTTTTGTCACTGGAGCTGCTGCTGTAGAGGGATGCCGTTCGACTACTACCGCCCTTCTTTTTTCTGGATGCTCCTCCACGTAAGTTTAATAACTCATTAAACGCTTGTGAAGGATGAATTTGTTGTAGTTGTTGTTGATAAGATGATGATGATGATGATAATGATATTAATAAGGATGGTGGCGGGATAATTCGTCGCAGTTGGAATAATGGTTTGGCATTGGTGACGACTGTCTCGATGCAAGCAAGTAATCCCAGCACTCCGACACGAGCAATTGAAGCCGATACTCTCATCGTTGTGAGAACAATAACAAAGAGGTCAAGTCGCTCTTACTTCTTATCACTGGCTTTGCGAAGATGCTTGCGGTGCGAGAGTCGAGTGAGGTATCTATTGCCTTGTTATTAGTATTATTGTTCCTCAATAATTATTCCTACCTCCTCCTGAGACTAGTTCTTAGTACTCGTCGATGATGATGATGATGATGATGATGATGATGATTGATGTTGATGATCATGGTCATCGTCTCGTGCGTGCGCAGCAGCGGTGTGTTTGCACCTGTTTGCACTTTGCACGGTGACCAGAAGATGACAGACGTCCGTCCATCGTCGACCTGCGTGACACGTGTAATTTTCTGTATTATTGGGAGTATTTTGATGTGGAACCAAATCTGAAATCTTTCTCTGCCTCGCGAACTCTCGCGAACCATGATGTTGTTTCAGTTCTCGACTTCGACATTCGGCACTATTATTTTTACACGACATGACCACCGCAGTCCAATCATAATATACTTTCCCCCGCAGTGACGACGACGCAGCAAACAACAATCCACGGCTAACTCGAGTAAAATGAAGTTCTTCGCTGTACTAACAACTGCCACTGCCATCTTCGGCACCACTACTACCTCCGCTTTCCTCGCGCCAAAGGCCTCTTCCGTGAGAGCTAGCTCCGCCACCGCGTTAGATGCCACCATTGCCATCTTTGGTGCGTCCGGGCTTACCGCCCAGGAATGTGTTTTCCAAGCACTCAAGGACGGCGACAAGGTCGTGGGCTTAACACGCAACCCATCGAAACTTGTTATCCCAAAAGGATCGGGGGGAGCTGATGCCGATAAGCCATTGGTGGATCCGAATTTGACAGTGATTGCTGGAGATGTTACCAATCCTGCCGATGTTGCCAAGGGTAAGTTTTGGAAGGTGGTCAAGTTGTTGGTAATGTGTTGTTCCTTTTGTGGATCAAAATAGGATACTGACATCTTCTCTTTTCGATATGCTGATTCCATTCCATATATTGTGGAATATCTTTAAAAAGTATTTGAAAATGACATTGACGGCGTTATCGTAGCCCTTGGTGGCAAAACCAGCGATGTCGGTGACACCATGCTCACCGTCGGGACCAATAATATCATGTCGGCCATGAAACAAAAGGGTGTCAAACGAATCGCTGTCGTCACTAGTATCGGTGCCGGAGACTCCAAAGATCAGGCTCCGTTCGCATTCAAAATTCTAATGATGACCGTGATGAAAAAGATTTTTACCGATAAGAACAATCAAGAGAAGGCTGTGCAGGAGAGTGGATTGGAGTATTGCATTGTCCGACCGGGGGGCTTGACTGTAGATAAACCCACTGGGGTGATTAATGTCATTGATGGAGAGGCTGGAAGCATCCCTCGAGCTGATGTGGCCCAATTTTGTTTGGAGGCTGTGAAGGATGCAAACTTTCCATATGTTGGTCAGACACCGTGCATTAGTTCGGTGGGGGGTACGAGCTGGGTTAAGGATAGATCGAAGGCGGCGAGGGGGGAGAAATAGTAACTTTCGTTGCATCTCTTTGATCTCTGTTTGATGAATGATTGGGTAGGGCTTCAGGAAATGTTGATAGAGTTACGAACAGAAATCTATCGTTCGCCCATCCCGGCACTCTGACAATGCTAAGTTAGGAAATCTGGTGGACAGAAGCTAGATAGATGACGACTAAAGCGAATGCAGCCAAGTTCTAGATGAATGATATGGTGTGATATAAGTAGAAGAAGTAGTGTATTTCTGTTTGCATTGATTCCAACTCCTTTCTCCACATACAGGACAAAGGTCACGTCACAACGAAGGGTACAGATATGCCTGATAGCGGGTAATACCACCCTTAGAGAATGCTGCTATATGCAATGTCGTGCTTAGGCTTGCCAAAATAAATGTGACGGCATTGGGGAAGCAATCAGTCTCAACTCGGCAAGTACTACAAGCACTTATTTACGGATCAAATCTAATTATTCCTCTCTTGATCAAAACGTTCCAAAACAGAAGTATGTCTACCACTGCTAATTCCGGATGTAATCGATCCTTACAACCAGCTAAAAGCCAACATTGATTTCGACTTAAGGCCAGATACTAGGAACAAGAGGATATAATATCACACCAGCGTATTCTACGATTCGGCGAGTAATGGTTGGATCTTTTTTGTCGTGTAGCAAAAAGTGTACGAGGATTATACACCTGTCATCCTCGCAATTGGACAAAAAATAATTTAATAGTACTTTCCGTTGGCCTTTCCTTGGGCATCAAGAATACCCGACCAGTAATTTGCCTCAAAATTAGCCTTGTAGTTAACATCGACCTGAACCTGCACATTCTTGCCTTGAACCTTGACGGGGTAGGTGGGGACGCCCTGGGGATCAAAAAGTCCACCAATCAACATTCCAAGTCCCGAGGGGCACCAGCTGACAACCTCTCCCGTCTTAAGGCTGAACTTGGTTCCAAGGACGGGATCTGAGATGGTACCGTCTGATCCAACCTTGCCGAAGGACAATGGCTGGTTGACCGGGGGGCACTTATCGCCGAGGGCGTACACGGCTCCCTTGGGATCGACGGCGATGCAGATGGCAAGTCCGCCGGCAACACCCGAGGTGGCGGAGCCAGGTGCGGGAAGGTCGGCGGTGGGGATGCAATCGACGTATTTGAGGCTGACTCCCTTGTTTGCAGCGTAGAGGGCGGTGGAGGCCTAAATTGTGGTTAGTTGGGTTGGGTTGAACAATTATTGTACATTGTCGATGGATGGAGTTCATGAGAAAATGGAATAAATGAAAAGTCACAGGTTAAATGATTTTTTGTAACAGGAGCAAAGGACTATAACTTACCGGTCCCTGTACAGATGGGGCAAATGCGGCAGCAGAGCCAACAAGGGCAAGGGCGATGACGGACTTCATTGTTGAATATGGAAGGGGTGACGAAAAGACTGCAAGTAACAACAGAGGACGAACACAAACAATGTCAGTATTACACATGCATAGGAAACGGCAATTCATCTTCAAGCCGCAGAAAGGGATTAGCATCAATATTCTATCCAAAATTGAACGTGTATATTGCAATCTGCGGAGAGAGGTCCAAAGATTCAGTTCGTCTACTGGCCCGACTCCACCATCCGTAATGCACCAAAGATGATGCCATCGACAATTGGATATTCCAATGTTTTCGCAGCACAGTATCCCATCAGAAACGGCCTATTGTCTACTTCGTTCGCATTTCACCGTCCCATTTTCTGTTCTATCTTTTCATCCCTCCGTTCCAATATCGTTGGCAGCGGCGGCGGCGGCGGCGGCGGCAGAACGTCATGGTTAGAAACACCTACCTTGAAACGCGGGTTGTGTCGAAGTATGGTATTTCGTCACGGCCACGCACACAGGACCGCAACACGCGAAGCGAAGAAGATCGCCACTGGCAAAAATTCAAGGAGGGAGCGAGGAAGATCAAACTCTCGTCTGTCCTTCGTACTTGACATGCGTACAACTAACAGCTTGCATCCGAATCGTCTGTCAGCGTAGACGCAAGATTTGCCTGCGGAAGCATCTTCAACTTCCGGAAGGCAAAGGAAATTATTTGTTGTGGAGCGGGGGGAGCATGAACATCGAGGAAGTCTTGCTTGAGGAATTTTCGGGAGTTGAGAGAGATGCCTTTCTCAATTCTTTCTTCACGTCAAATATTATTTGAAGAGCCCTCCAACCTCCCAACAAAACCAGTGATTTTACCTGATTTTACGGTCGGTGTTGCGGTGATGCGAAAGCAAAAAAAAAATAATGAAGGCAGGATGGATGTTCATGTTCCTGATAATAATATTATCGCAATAGTTAGCAAGAGTACACCAAAATAGACGACTGAGACGGGTGGTGCTTGAAGGTGTATTATTTATATCACCTTTTACTGAACACTGATATATATATATATTTCTGTTCCGGCGCAAAATGATGATCATGAAATCAATAATATCAACATCAGCAGACTCGCCAGCGGCGGCTGATGCGACGACGGCACTGCTACGCGCGGCCCGTTCGAATACTGTATTCTCTTTTCGAATGCTACAAACTCAAAACAATACTACCAACAACGGCGGCGGTAGTAGCACTAGCACAAGCAGTAGCACTAGCAGTGGTTCTACAGCCGCAACCACCCAAAGCTGTGCTCCTCCGAATCCCCAAAACACTTCCCACTTCAATCCCAACACCAATGAAACCATGTACTACGTGACTGAAGTGGAAGTGCATGAAATTGGCATGATTTACTATTATGAAATTCATCATGCCGAGGGTGTATCGTGGGAAGCTTCGTCTGGCTCGAATGGTGACGGGGCTGGAAGTTCTGTGAGCGGTACCATTGGTGATTGGATTGATACGGCTCAAAATTTCTTTGGTGGATTATTTGATGACAACAGTAACGCTCAGCAGCAACAACAAGAAGACATGGGAGAGACTGACGAAATTGGTGTCAGTAACATTGGCGGGGGCAATGCAGAATTGACCCGTCTTGAACAATACATGGCCACCAAAGTGTGGAAGAATTTCTTGAACGATGATAAGATGACTTGGAAAAAAAGTACCACGGATGATGAAATAGACGAGTGCGCAGGATTAGTCATTGATGATGAAACCACATCGGCCACGGTAGAGGACGAGATCACGAAGATATTAGGATTGACATATGAGCCATTGGATTATGTCAATCCGGATGGTGAGAATTCACTCTTTTTCTCCATCTCCTTTATATACTACATCTACATGACACTCACTTTCTAGTATGCATTGATTTATTGATTCTGATATATGTTCAATACACGGCACAATTTGGTAGGATGCACAGTGCCCGATCCAACATGTACCTCCATTCTCGGCCAGGTATCGGTGGCATACTCGGGTCCGAATGAATATGGAGTCGTTCAACATGTCATTGAACAAATCAAGCTTGGCATGGAAGACGGATCATTCATACCACCGAGTAGTCCAGCATTGACTTTGGAGTTCTTGAAAGCGGGGGATGCAGCTCCAGTATCGGAGAGTGGAGAGGTTATTTCGTTAACTACCGCACGGGGGATGGAGGAGCCGAGCAATAACAACAATGAGGAGAGTTATCTAAGCAGGTATGGCGTATTGTTTGTTTGCTTCGTGGCCATTCTGGGTACGGGATTTATTGCAGCGATGGTGTTCAAATATAAGAAACGTCAACGTCGTCGAGCCAAGGGTGGTTTCCATGCTGGGCAAGGGGCTGAAGAAAGATCATCTCCTGTTGGAGATCGGGATGTTACCTTCCCAACTGTGCAGGAACCATCTTCGGCAGTCAATGATGATGTCTCCGAATTGGGAAGTTCGACGAGATCCGACTCTACGGGGATTACTAATCAAGTGGAACTGCTGGAGGTGCCCGCTGTGGATAGTGGTACAGATAGTCAGGATGTCGAGATGAGTTATTCTCCGAGGATGAAGAATAGTCGTCGACGACGATTGGATGTTTTTGGTAGGGAGGGATGAAACGGAAGTCAGAGAATGAAGAGAGTCTTAGACGATTGCAGAGTGCAGTCATATCGGATTGGCTGAAGGGGCGCAAACACATTAACTAGACATGTGCTATCAATCTCATCACAAACTGCAATTGTCCAGAACTTCTTCTGCACGAATACAAATTCCCTTCTCTATTACCAAGTACCCGTAGGAATAAATATTATCATCAAGCAACGTACCAAACATTTTGTACTCTTTGCTGTTGCCTTGCCGCTGTTGTGGAGGATTCCAAGAAAATATGTGCTTCTGGGGCTTCATGCTGGCGGGACATGTTGAATGCCATGTTGTTGGCCATCATGTTTTGAGTGAATCTCAGAGGGAAGGAAGCGTGTATTATATGCAATGTAAACACTTCACTTGCACTCAAATTGCTTGTCAATTATCCTACAAAGTATAATTCATCAAGATTAGTTTCAACTTACATCTAATTTTGGATACAAAAGGAAAGATGATTAATCAAAGCAAACTGGTTTGTCAAGAGGAAAACTTGAGCAGTTGAATATGATTGACCACGCTCTCTCCAGTGAGTGTCCAAAGAAGGGATTTGAATATGACACAAAAGTTGTATTTTCTGCTTGCTTCTGCCAATCACTGTGGGCATTAATAAAGTGATCAGCCGGAGTTTCCATGAGATACTTGATGTATTGATACTTCTTTAATGAGTTCCTCTTGATTCTTGTTCGTGAAACAAGAAAGCATCCTCTGAATGCACCACTCCACCTTTCAGGGCACATCATATCTTGAAACAGGGGAAAAAACCCTGATAAATGAGGACCCCCCTCCCCAGGGATCATACATCCCTTACCACTGCAGTCACAAATGAGCACTAAATCTAATGCCAGGAAACCTGTGATCTGCTCTGTGCTGTTGAAATAATAGTCATTCATTCGGCGGATGCTGGTGTTGAGCTCAGCATCACCCATATGAGGCTGGCAGAAGATGGTGTGATCAGCTAGGCCATCCTCAATGATATCATAGTACTTGGAGATGTGGTGAAGATATGTATGCCCCTCTCTGCCAAAATTTGTTAATGTCTCCTGAAATATTTGACTGCTCTCCACCCCGATTGATGAGAGGGCATCTCTTGCGGAATTGCCTGATGGTTGTTCCTTATTTTTGTTATATACAAAGAAACGCGGTTTTAAGGTGTGAAGACTTGTCTCTTGCATCCATCGCCTAACATGGTCAAGTGATCCGGCCTGCTTTTGGTCAAAGACAGAGAGTACTATGTCAATTCGATTGTTTGATGTTGTCGGGAGGTTCCATTCTTCAGTGATGACAGGAATGAACAAATAATTGTTTGCAATAAAAATCTCTCTGACTCTTATGGCTGAGAAAAGAAAGGCCATAACCAATGGAAGCAGATATGAGGGACGCTGGCTATGATGTCTATTGAGAGCCATGGTCGTATCTGTATCAGGATGTGATGATGGTAATAATAATAATCTTATTACGCTCACCTCTCTTGTGCCAAAGAAGATTTTCTACTGACAAGCCGAGCCTACATCATACGTACTGCATCTGGCTGCGGCTTATCAAAATCTCAAGAATTCAACTTTAGTGTTATCAGGAACAAAACCTCAGCTCTGAGAGGACAACACACGATTCCCCAACCAGCATCCCTCGGCAAGACGACAATGGTTATCAAGGTACTTCCCAGGCAAAGCATTGGCAGGGACAGGGACAGGAGAGCTACACAGTATAAGAAGAAACACTTTATGTTCATCCTTGCTCTCTCCATGTTTCTGATTCTCGCTTCATCAATTATCCATTACCACTGGAAGCAGTGGCTCACCAATGATGCTGGGGGAGGAGAAAAAGGGTTGGCATTGTCTGTGGGGAACGACACGCATGATGACAAGGAAGAAGAGGATGTCGTGATGACTTACCACCTCAACCCAAGCAAGCGCACAGAGGCACATGTCAATAAGCAGCTGATATCAACATTATTTAAAGGCTTGGATCCTTTTTCTGGTCTCTCATATGATGCAAAACCCGATTGGTCCTATCCTCACACAAACTTTGTTCCAAATGTTTTTGAGTACATGTGGACAAAATATATCAAGCCAAACCATGATGAACTTACATTTTACCTTGAGGTTGGTTCATTCAAGGCTGGGAGTGTCACGAGGCTTGCTGAGTTACTCAAGAGTAAGTATGCCAATTGGCAGAACACTTCCATTGTCTGTGTGGATACATTCCTTGGGGATGTAAACATGTGGGCCTGGAACAATGAAGAAAAGTGGGGGCATGATTTTTTAGCAACAGGACTTGATGGGCGACCAAGGATATTTGACATGTCTTGGACAAGGGCCATCAAAACATGATTGTCCCAATCATGGCATCCGGATTAATTGGAATGAAGCTGTTAATTCGTCTCAAGGAAGAAAATCGAATTCATGAGGCGCCAAGTATCATGTACCTTGATTCCGCCCACGAAGTAGATGAGACATTTCTCGAATTGAAATTGGCATGGAATCTTATTCAAGAGTGTGGAGCAATATTTGGAGATGATTGGAGTTGGCCTGCAGTGGCGGCAGATGTGTCCAGATTTGTACAAGAAACTAAGCTTCAAGAACTACCACTTTATCCCATGAGCGATTTGACCTTCACACAGCCAATTCCTGGGCTCATCCTTGGCCCGAACGGTCAATGGTTTTTCACAAAGAACAACGGAAACTGTACTCATGACAAAGATGGTGAGTGGTGAGGTCTAAATGAGATTTAAAAGTATGGGGTCCTATCGCTGGGAGTGAGAGAGTGAAAAGAGTCTGAAACGAATGCAGCAGTGTGGTCATGTTGATACAAAGCTTAAGGAAGTCGAAGCTAAACATGGATCGGTAGAAAAGGCACAAACAAATTAACTAGACGTGCACTATCAATCTAAAGGAGTAGCAAAAACTTCGTCTGCACGAATACAAATTCCCTTCTCTGTACCCTAGTACTGGTAGGAATAAATATTATCATCCAGCATATACCTACTTCCTTGGGGGCATCTTCCCCAACTTCGTCTTCGCCTTGATTTTAGAAATCTTCTCCATCTCAATCCCCACTCGTCGAAGTGCCTTACTATGCTCCACATCCAACGCACGTTCAATCCCCGGTCGTAATTTCATCCGTTCCATCTCCTCATCGGTATAATCTTCCATGGTATCATCGTCCTCATCTCCTAACGTTGCCATCCTGTGCACGATGTCCCCCCATCGTCCATAATAGAGATTGTACAATAGTCTCGAAAAACAACTAACGGAATGTAACAGTACACGACAACAGTTGGCGAAATTGCCCTCGGGATAGTGCTCCATTCGATGTGCCGTCAATAGCATCATACCCAAGGTTAATAAAAGGAGGAATAGTATTGCTGGAATAACGGAGATGGTAATGGTGGGTAGCTGTTTGTATGTTGTAAATTTCGATTTCGTCGTAGCAGTGGAGGAGTAGGATGATGATGGTGATGAAGCGGGCGGTGATTTATATCGTGAAGAAGAATATCCACCATCATTGTATGATGTGGAAGTGGCGGCACCCAAAGATGAAGAATAGGAGGAAGAGGAGGAGGAGGGAGAGGATGCACCAGAAGGGGCAGCATATCCACTTCCAATAGTAGCCCCTCCACCACCACCACCACCACTGTCATATTTATTGCTACTCTTCTTGTATGTTCCGTAGCCACTACTTCCTTCTTCTCTTTCATCTTCATCTTCGCTCAAATTAACGGCATAAGTGAATAATTCGTCGTCATCATTCTTCGCGATGGTGGGATCACTGTTGCCACTATCCAATATGGGACGTCGTTGTTGCATCCTTCTTCTTCTCCTCCTTCTCCTCTTCATGTCTCTTTTACTTGCAATGTTATTGCTGTTCATTAAGTGTCCACCATACATCACTGTTATTCTCGCGACAGATTTAATGGCAGTATTGGTAGTTGCTGTGATTGTTGCTGATATTGTTGCCGTGGCCATGGATAGCGTCATTAGTATTGCCAAACGAATATAAAACGAGTGTCCTCGTCGTCTTCGTCTTCGTCGAACATTATTTCTTCTTCTCGTGTGATAGAACCAGGATGATGATGATGATGACAGGATGTTGTCGTTGGCGGTGGTAGTGTCCTTTGTGCCAACCACTCCACCGCCGTGGATCATGTTGTTGTTGTTGATGATTTTGTTAATATTTGTCTTCGAGGGATGGGTGAATAATAATTGTTGTTGGTCGGGTGATGCGACTTTCGAAGAACGAAACGAAATGAAGGTGTCGTGTTTGTTCATGGTGATGGACAGACACAGAAAAAAGGCTGTGACACCAGACACTCTCTAGGTAGTAGATACCTACGTACTTCGGCTCGGCGGGTCGTGGGATTATTAATTATTAGTACCACTTTCTGCAGGCTTGCACTCATTCATTGTTTACAATGCTTGGCTCCGCCAGGTGGCCGGTGGCAGTGTTGGAATCGTCCTCGTTCTTCATTTATTATGTGACGTGGACTCTCATCATCATCAACAACATCATCATCAACAACATGTTAAGTTTCTAGAGTTTAGTGAAGGAGAACAGATGATTCTCAGAGGAGCATTCGTCCAGGTCTCAGACAATGAAAAGAATCTTTTAGAGAGTGAATCTACTTGCACATTCTCAGAAGAATTTTTGGACAACGTGAGCCAATTTCTTCGTAGAATTTGTGCTTGGACCGGCCCCATTATTGTGATCGCTCTAATGATGATTACCTAAGCCTCCTCTTCCATGCTCCATGCTCCGAGTTGGGGTGTGGTGCGCCCTGGACGGTGAAATGGATGTGTCCAACTACTACTACATCAACTACCTACAAGAAGAATGGCTGGATTATTGCGGAATAGGTCGACATGGTGATAAATGGTCACTCGCAACTGAAAAGGGTACAGTATCAAGGAAGTCTTCTGCCTGGTCGACGACCGCGAGAACATCGTTCAAAACAGGGCGAGGACGCTTGAAGAGCTGTCTTCCTAAAATCTTTTTACGTGTCACTCTTCACGACAATCTCCACCCTGCTGTCTACCCCCCCCCCCCTCCTCCTTCTCATAATTATGCGCTTCTCCAATGGAACTGCGGCATCGCTGCTAGCGGCAACTACCATCGTCTTTGTTGATTCTCGAGCAAATCTGGTGGACAAGGAGGTCGCGACGACGGATACGGGTGTTTTGTCTCATCGCACTCCCCTTCATGATGATCATACGACGGGCTCCATTCGTGGACGACGAGATGACTCCACCAGCATGCTGACAACGACCCCCCCAAACTTCATCCACGGCAGCACTTCTAGCAGGATGCTGCAGCAGGGCACATTATGCACACAGGGCTATGTCGATTGTGTAAACGGCTTCGTTAATGGCAGTAGCAACACCATTTCCTGTGTAACTGCCTGCGGTGGGAGTTGCTGTGTTGGTACTCAAGTATGTGGGGGTTTTACCGGCAAAGTGTGCAAGGATGGAAGCTGCAGTGGAAACTATGCCTGCAGAGGAGCAAAAATCCCGTTGGTGGTGAATAGTTGCAAAAATCTTATGGCATGTCCCAATGCTGGAAATTTCGGAGCAATTGGGATTGGGAACATGATAAACTCATGCAATGCCCCATTGGGTTGCTATAGATTTGGAATGTATGGAGTAGCGGCAGGGAATCTCCAAGACTCATGCAATGGTCATATGTCTTGCTATCACACAGCTAGTTATGGAGGTTCCATTGGAAGCATAACTTCATCTTGTAATGGTGTTCAGTCATGCAGGAGAGCAGGAAAGGGATTGGCTATGGCCATTTCTTCTAATTTAAGAAACTGCTGCAACCTCTACATCAAATGCATCGATAAAAAAGAAGTCTCCCTTCCGTCTGTATGTAAGGTGAGAGGAACAGGGTGTATTTTTTTGTTCTTCATCATCCTATTGCATCCAATTCATCTTGCAATAATAGCTCAGTGCCAGTCCAACAACTTCCAGTCCAACACGGACGCCAACCTTCGTTCCCACCACTGCAAGCCCGTCAAGCAAGCCAACCACTGCAAGGCCGTCAAGCAAGCCGACCACTGCCAGCCCGAGCACACGCCCAACTGGCAGTCCTTCCATTCGGCCAACCAGCAGACCCACGCAAAGGCCATCAATTGCACCGACCAGCGAACCGACCACTGCAAATCCATCACTTGAGCCCACAACCCACACTCCCACATCTCAGAGTCCAACAATTGCACCGACCAGCGAACCGACCACTGCAAATCCATCACTTGAGCCCACAACCCACACTCCCACATCTCAGAGTCCANTCCCACATCTCAGAGTCCAACAATTGCACCGACCAGCGAACCGACCACTGCAAATCCATCACTTGAGCCCACAACCCACACTCCCACATCTCAGAGTCCAACAATTGCACCGACCAGCGAACCGTCCACTACAAATCCAACAACTATTCCTTCGAATGCACTCATCACTACAAGCCCATCATCATCCCCAATGCTTGGCACTGTCCCAGTGGTTGTTCTCATTACTCTTCCTGGAATTTGTGATTTAAATCTACCAACAAATTCAAATGTTAAACGCCATCTTTTGTCAGGAATAGAATTCCTGACTGATACTGAAATTGTTCTACTTGAAAGCACAATTCTAGATATTGTCTTGCTGAATGGGCAACTAGATCTCAGTTATCAAACAGTGAAGTCCGTGACGATAACAAGTGCTAATGAGAACGGGAGTGGTGGTCTCAGTGTGAATTATGACCTGATCATTGAAGAAATGTGTGGAGACTCCTCCTGTTCCAATCAGCAAGTTGATGTTACATTGATGGTATCAAATTTGAACTCCAACTTCCAAACTCAGATAAATACTGGAGTGTTCCAAGCTCTTTTGGAGGAAAATGCTGGTGAACACTGCTGTGCAGATTGCTGTGATATAGTAGAAAGGGCAACGGTCGTTTTTTCTGAAATCAATGCAAGTGATGTGGAGGTGAAAATTACCACATTCAGTCCAACAAGTGCACCAACCAGCATACCCACCACTGCCAGTCCAACTACTGCAAACCCAACTGCAACTACAGCTCCCCAATCTAATGGAGCAGCTACCATTGTGCCCGCGAATAATTTGCCCTTTGTAGGGGGTTGCCCTGCAGAATTCAGTGAGTCATTTGCTGGTTATGAGCCAGGCGATAGGGTTTCTTCCAAAGGTTCGATTGTCTTTGAGTGCAGGAGCTGGCCCCTGAGCCTCTTCTGTTCCCAGGCGGCATTCAATCCCGATTTAGGTTCTAAAACGGAGAATCTTGCGTGGCAAATTGTTGGGCATTGCGCAGGTACCTTGACCGCCTTATCTGGGGCTGGGTGTCCTGATGCATGGAACGCTGGAGACATGACCAAGTACAAAGAGAATGATAGAGTTAGTGTGATCAAATCCAACTCACCGCTCGTCAAAGCTATTTATAGGTGTAAGGCATGGCCATACTCTTGGCATTGTGGTCAGCTCAGTCCACTTGACTCCACTGGTGGCAATTTGGGATGGGAGTATGTTGGAGGGTGCACTGGCACAATTGGCCCAACCGCAAGCCCTACTTTCACCCCAGGAACTGTGATCATCGCTGGCTGCCCTGCCAACTACAATTTAGCTCACACCACATACCAGGCCGGTGATCAAGTGGCAATGGTCGTTGGCACGTCGCCTATTGTTCTTGTGTACAAGTGTCGCGAATTTCCTCATTCAGGTTTCTGCAATCTCAATGGATACGGCCCTGGTGAGCAGTTTGATTACATGGCGTGGACCCTTCTTGGTCCATGCGAAAATGGCAGCCTGCTCCCCACAAGTGCTCCCACAGCTTACAGCCCAGGGACTAATTGCACGTACATCAAGGTGCTTCCGGCAACTCCTTCACCCACTCTTGTCACCACTCCCATTGCTCCTTGGTCTGCTGATACCTTACATGAAGCTGGTGATCAAGTGCGGATCGGTGGAATAAAATTCCAGTGCAAACCGTGGCCTTACTACTTTTGGTGCCGCCTATCAGTGTATGCACCAACTGTTTCTTCAGCTGGATTGTGGACTGAGGCTTGGACCCTTGCTGGGACCTGTCCTTAACTATTAATAATATTGAGTACATAAAGGATGAGGAAGAAAGACATTGATTACATGAAAGGGTGAGGAAGAAAGACATTTAGGATTTTTCTAGGAACTTATTAAAGCCAAGATGCAATTTACCTTTTTAATGCTACTTTGAACATATCCTTCTTCTTCTTTCCTTTGCTTATTCACTATGCAATACCAAAGTGATGAGGAGATTGGCAATTGTATGTGACATCCTAGAAAGATTTCCCAAGTCACTGTTGTCCCCAAAACGATGCCAATGAAGATAACAAGGATCTCTTGTAATTTTGCTTGGAATGAGCAATGCAGTAGTTTCTCATACATTTTTCTTGTTAGTATTGTTGCAAAGAGCATGCGTCATATTTTTCGCACTGTTTGCAGTGAAATGTCATCATCATCTCATCCACTGTTGACATCTTTCTATGAATTCAATCCTGAACAAATCACCTGCTCTTTGTGAAGATAGAATTGTGGAGGATGAGCCTTACCAAACTCATCTTGCCAACAGATTGCTTAATTTTGAACCCTCCCCAAACCAACAGCAGATGTAATTACTAATTGGAAATGTTTGGTCATGGATGTTGATGACAATTATTATCTCACAAGAGTACCTGACAAACATGCAATGTCCGGCAGCAAGATGTGCTCAGGTATATGGAGTTTATATATCCGTCATACTAGTCAATGAACACTGCAAACAAGTCTGTAGGTGACTAAACAAGTGTTGACCTAGTGAATGCAACCATACTGTCATTACAGTTTGAAAAGAATCATTTTCATTCCAGAAAGGAAGGCGCATGGGAGGGAAAATGTTCTTCTGACTCCAACAGAACAGGTAATATCCAGTAAGTGTGCAATGTCAGTGCATTACCATCATGATTACACCATTACCCATACAGAATACAAAGACTATCACAAGTACAAGGTATGTTGTTAGACCAATATTACTCTTCTGCAACAATACTATCTGATGCTTTGTGTGTGTCAAATGGATTTGTTTATTTAGGTACGGGGAAATCATGCACAATCAAGGCTTGAAACTGCAAAAGTAACCAAAGAACCAATTTATGGATGTTGCAGATCTACATGCACTTGTGGTGTTCCACAGGTGGACAGAATAATGTGCTTGCATTACCCTGGCGGAGTTACGCAATCTATTTGATAGAATTGAAAAGAGATTGATAAAAGTAGATTATATTTACAAGAGCTACATTAAAATGTGAATGGAACGACACTCTCGGCATGACATAGAAATATCTTTCTCATGTCGAGAAGGATCTGAATCTCTGGTATCCTCGTAGATACATACTCTTTACGAGCCCTGGCCAGTAGCTACGTAGAGTAAGATACTTGCTACTATTTCAAGTACACGTATAAGCTACACGTGGAAACCGTAGCGTGCAAGGGACCATCATTGTGCGTGGGTGCCAGATATCCCTACGCATACACCATGATGGGCACTGCACTCCTCCCCACTAAGAGATACCTTGGGTATCTGACTCTGAGTCCTCCATTTGGGTTGGTCAAAAGGAAAGCTTAGAAAAACCTCTCTGGCTATCCTCTGGTCTGAGTAGGTATGCCACATCGCCGGGAAAGTTGGCGGCATCAATGTTGATAAGGAATGACCCGTCGGATGTTGATTCTTTCTGAGGCGTCGTTATTCAATTCAATGGTTATGGTTCCATTTGTGTGTACTTGTTTGATTTTGTAAGGACCACTGGTTCTTTCTCCTAGTTTCCGTGGAATAGAATTTTCTTCAACACTAATTGATTTGGTAGATAATTGTATGTTCGACGGTGGTTATTCTCACGCATGAGATTTTCATTTATTTAATGTTCGCGTTTTCATGTAATCGCTTGCCAGTCGGCAATGAGTGGTAAATTAAGAAACATATCTCTGTTGAAAACCAGGCTACCTGGGCTGCTTCCAAGCGTGGTGTGAACACCAGCTCTCATGGCGTGCATCGCAATTGAGAGGGCTTCATCAATGAATTCTTTTGCTCGTGTTATGTTTTGGGGCGGTTCGCCATGAAGTAGGATGCGTAGGACATTGCCTACTGTTTGGTGCATCCATTCGTAAGCTGCATTTGCTTATGGATTCTTGGCAGAGGTGGTTACATCCTTGATGTTACAACATTGCATCAATGTTTGGAATTCTGGTCCAACAAATTCACCACACACAGCATTCCGGCCAAGGATACCTCACCAACCATAGCTGGGCATACAAGTGGGCTATGTGATCAGATGTCTTATTTGTTGGGAGACGTAGGAACATCTAGGCCGTGGCTACACGTGGACGATCATGTGGCCACAGACTTTTTATATACGCTGGAACGTACGCAATCGTAACGACACGGTTGTGGGTGTGTCTGAACTCCCACGCTCACTCTTAGCTTTAAATCATCGTAATTGAAAGGTTATTGATTAACGTATATTGATACTACTGTCGGTGTGTTTAGAACACGGACGGGGCGCGGCTAAGAGGCGCCCCCTTCCAACATTTAAAGCTAAGAGATTCTGATAGCTTAGCGAACCTGCGCCGCGGCGAGAAACATGGCTGGGCGAGGTAGAAACGGAGGTCGCGGCGGGAGAAGTGCTGGTGGCCGAGGACGAAGCGGCGGTCGTGGAACCGGGCGCACGTCTTCAACAACAACAACGAAAAGTGCACAGAAGGGACTGTGCGCGGAACTTGAGGGGAACGTCTTCGACATCGGACAACGAACGTCCGCCGATCTTTTGAGAACGACCCTCGAGAAACTCATCCAATACGTGGGCACGAAATATGGAGAAGATATTGCCGACGAGCTGGAGACTCGTCAAATATCTACAACAGCCATCCCTCAACACACGGCCGAAGTGCTACGAAAGCACACATCCAAAGTGACTCTCAAGAGAACCCAGCAGAACGCGCTGCTGGGGGCACATCAAGCAATGGCTACCAACTTGCAAGCACTGCAAGCAGCCAACCCTGATCCGGCAAGGATGCTGGAGCTAGTGGAGATTAACAACACAATTGCACAGCTGCAACACGATCTAGCTGAAGATATTCCAATCAAACTTGACGAAGAGGAGAAAGTAGAATACGATGCTAGGGTCAAGAGCCACAACAAGAAGGTCGAGGATCTCAAGATCCACCAGGGGAAAGTGTACATGCTCATCATGGGGCAATGTACACAGAGGCTACAAGATAAATTGAAACAAGATATCTCCTGGCCTACCGTGGACTCCACCCCAAAGAGTCCAATTGAATTGGTCAATCTCATTGAGCGAGTAGTATTGAAACAGTCGGAAACTGATCAATACCCATGGGCAACGCTACATGATGCAGACATGGCCATCAAGAACCTACGACAAGGTAATCTTACCGATCACCAGTGGGTAGAACGAATGAGGACTAGGTGGGAAATAGCCAAGTCCGTCGGTGTTGAAGGATTCTGCACCGTGTGGGTAGATTACTGTGCAAGGAAGAAATTTGCGGATGACTATGACAATTTGACAGCCGATCAACAGAGTCAGATCCGTGATGAGGCGGAAGAGAGATACATTGCATATCTCATCGTATTAAACTCTGGCAACCAGCACGAGCACCTACGAATGTCTCTCCAAGAGGATTTTGCAAAGAAGGTGGACAACTACCCCAAAACGATTCAAGAAGCGGAAACATACCTCGATAAGTTTCCAAAGAAGACTCCACCAGCAACGACGTCTGAGGGGACAGCATTTGCTCAGAAAGGATCGAAAGGCAAGGGTGGAGGCAAAGATGCCGACAAGAAGACCGATGGGGAGTTGAAGCCATACAACAAAAAGTTCTTTGCCGACAAAGAATGCTTCAACTGTGGAAAGCTCGGACACCCTGCCGAATCATGTCCAAATCAAGCGGCCGAAGAAGCAAAACCATCGAAGGGCAAATCAACGAAGAAGAAGGAGTCCGATGACGACGATGCATCGGTATCGAGCATGAAAAAGCTCGAGAAGGGGTTCAAGAAGATGCAGAAGACCCTTACTCAAATTAACGAGAAGATCGATGAAGGGAACGAGTCCGATATCTCCAAAAGTGTTTTGAAACAGTCTCACAAATCGCTCAAGGGTTTGAATATGAGAGAGGTGATTTTACTAGATAGCCAGTCGACTATTTGTGTGTTTTGC
>JALLAX010000054.1:0-22354 GCA_036939555.1 Discostella stelligeroides
CTAAAACATAAATGCGACTAGCCGCATCAATAACAACTGCCGTTATCGCTTGCGGGTGTCAGTACTTGCCACTGAAAGTCACACCATTTATCCGCGCATTGATGACATCTTTGAAAAACGAAGAATCCAGCTTTCGGATAGGTGAAACCTGTCGCTACACTTCTAAGCTTGTGTCTATGCTCTCTGCGAACCCTTCACACAGGAAAGCACGGGACAAGTTAATAGAAAATGTGTGCATTCTCGCCTGTAGCGGAAGTGTCAATAAGAAAGGTGCCGAGCACGTTATTGAATTACTCGTTGGAAGTGAAAATGTTGAAGATTTATCGCCGCTTTGGACACGGCTTACACCATTGATAAATGGCAATCATCAGAACACGTCTGAAGTGGAAATCACCGATTCTACTCACATGCTGAACGTCGTTACGGGTTCATTGAAGAAAGATTGTTCTTCATTCAAATGGGTGCTTGGATCGTTCTTGAGGTCAGCAGTTGATATTGCTTGCACCAGTTACTCCGAACCCTTACACGATCAGGCATGTCAATCTGTGAAAAACTTGTGCCGGATTGACTTTCGTGCAACCATGGACGTGGTTATTCCGTCGCTTCTCATAAACATATCTGACTTACACGACGACCAACGCAGAATAGGGAGCTCCAAACTTCTCTTGACATTGCTTCGAGACTTTGAGGTCCATGCATCACCTTATGTTATGGAATTGTTGCCGGTAGTTATGCGTTCAATGACAGATAAAGTCGAAGAGTGCTCAAGAATTGCAGCATTCTCCTTTGCGATACTGGTTCGTATTGCACCACTCGCGGCGGGGTACATTGATCATCGTTGCGATGACAAGACAGATCATCGTTGCGATGACAAGACAAGCAGTGTCGTTCGCCATTTGATTCTTGGGAAACCATTGCCTCCGTGTGATGTGCCTGAGATCATTCTGATGAGCCTTAGATTAAGTGGCACTAAAGTACGCCCATATCAGTTGGAGGGTGTTGCCTGGTTACGATTTCTTGCAGATGTTCATTTGAATGGCGCATTATGTGATGACATGGGGTTAGGAAAAACGCTGGTTAGTTTACTTGCTGTGGCTATTTCACACCACAGCACATCTGGTGAGGACAAGAGCTGTGCATCTTCGAACTCACAACGCAGCAAGAAGTCTTTGGTGGTGTGTCCAGCATCAGTAGTCGGTCATTGGATTAATGAAATCAAACGTTTTTTCCCATCCGACAAAGTATTCATTCCCTTTGACTTTACAGGGAGCGCAAAAGCTCGTCGCGTAGCATGGAACGAAAGACTCAACCAGAGTAATCTTGTTGTTACCAGCTATTCGGTACTGAGAACTGATGCTGATAAATTAGAGGGTGTATTATGGGATTGGTGCGTTTTGGACGAGGGTCACTTGCTTAAGAACCCCAAGACTTGTGAGTATTAGTTGACATCTTTTTCACACAAAATGCTCTGCATTCCGACTCCATCTGACCGCATTCACATGCAAGCTACTTCCAAGGCTTCTAGGCGAATAAAGGCCTGTCACAAGCTTATTCTAACAGGTGAGTCGAACTATTCTAGATTGATCCGCTCTTTAAGGACAACAATTTTGACACCAATCCTTTTTAACTCTCAAAGGAACTCCCATCCAGAACAACGTGCATGAAATCTGGGCAACCTTTGACTTTCTTATGCCTAATTTCTTAGGAAGTGAATCAAGTTTCTTACAAGAATTCGTGAAGCCAATCATGCTAAGTCAAGGATCTGATGCAACGTCAGTAGACATCAATCAGGGTATGGAGAGCTTGACAATTTTACACCAACAAGTGCTACCATTTGTTCTTCGTCGTGAAAAATCACAAGTTATGAAGGAGCTGCCACCGAAAATAATAACTGACGTGCCCTGTACATTGAGCCACCAGCAACATGCCATGTATGAACAAGTTTTGAATGCATCTGGGACGAAGGAAGCGCTTGAAAATGTGATAAATTCTCTTGACAGCACGGGTGATTTGTCATCAGCAAAGTTAGGGAGCGATGTTCTCACGTCGCTTCTTCAGTTGAGACTGATTTGCACTCATCCTCTTCTCCACTCGCTGTTTTCCTCAAGGAGTAACGAACCAACCAAATCAATTTCCTCAGCTTTTAAAGAGTACCCTCATTTGGTAACGCGCCTCGATTGTTCTGGAAAATTGTCAGTGTTGAATGACCTACTACGTAATGCCGGGATTGCAGAGCCTGAGATTACCGCAGCAGACAATGATGAATCCGGATTTTTGCTCAATGTCAATGAATCCATTTCAGATGATGATTTTGATAATTTCACTACCTTGGAGGAATTCCATGGATCCGATGTCCCTGAGATATCCATGAATTCATCAAAATGTCTAATCTTTGCCCAGTTTACACAAAGTCTTGATATAGTTGAGAGACTGCTTTTTGAGCCACACATGCCATCATTACAGTACCTTCGACTGGATGGAAAAGTTCCAACCAGGGAACGCGTCTCTATCGCAGATCAATTTAATCAAGATCCGAACATCAAAGTCCTTATACTAACGACCAAAGTTGGAGGACTTGGGCTGAACTTGACTGGTAAGTACCGTTTGGGTTGAGGGTCTTGTGTTACAGATTTTCCACAATGGAACTCTTAACAACCTCGTTCTTTATTCTCCTGAATGCATATCACAGGAGCAGACAAGGTCATCTTCCTCGAGCCAGACTGGAACCCCTTCGTCGACCTACAAGCCATGGACCGCGCCCATCGAATTGGGCAGACGAAATCTGTAAATGTTTACCGCCTCATCACAAGCAATACAATCGAAGAGAAAATCATGGAATTGCAATCTCGTAAAAAGGCCACGAGTGAGGCTGTTGTAAATGCAGAAAATTCTACAATGTATAGCATGGGTACTGATCGGTTGTTGGATATATTCACCTGTCGTAGCAATGCATCAATGTCGACATCAAATCCGCATGAGGAAGGAGAGGACAATGTGCTTAGTTATTTGGATGATGTGACGACAAAGGAATATTCTAGCTTATCTGTTACCGGCTTCATGCGTGACTTGACGTGAAATAGCGTGAAATCACAATCCAAAAATTTGAATCCATTAAAAGGAATGTTCCATCTCGAACATTGTCGTTTTCTTCCCAATTATTACGAAATACCTTGATTTACTGCATACCATGATTTAAGATTTGGCCTTAAATGTAGACAAATCCTTCTTTTTCTTCTTCTTTAACACAGGGGCAGGCGCTGCCTTTTCTGAATCAGGTGCAGTCGTTGCAGCAGGTGCTGAGGAGACAGCAGCGACGGCTGAGGTCAAAGGAGCGAGTGACTCTGCAGTATTTGTCCCCTCAACTTGCGACTCAGGTACTATTGGCGCCGTGTCTACTACCACATTCTCTTCTTCCTTAGTAGCTTCCAACTCATTTGGCTCGTTGTCAGCAACTTCCTCCTTCTTTTTACTAGGTGGAGCCAAGTTGAGTGGTTTCCTCTCCGCGGATGGTTTTGTCAAAACAAGGGGCTTTCTTTGTGAAGTTGAAGCCGATGACGCTGATCCAGACATTCTCGATCCCGAGCCCCACCCATCTGGTGCCCGACTAGGCTGGGACGATGATGCCATCCTATCCTGTTCCGCTTTAAGTTGTCTCTCCTTCTCAGCCAATATTTGATCGGCGGATGCCAAATCCGGGAATAATTCGTCATTTGACATGTCGACTGATTTTTGAAATCCAGCACCAGCACCACCGCCCATGGATGCGGGTCCACGAATGCTCGATCCAGAACCCGAAGTTGATGATCCAGTACTCCGGAAAGAGGGAACCCATTTGCCACCGGTGCCTCCNGGGAATAATTCGTCATTTGACATGTCGACTGATTTTTGAAATCCAGCACCAGCACCACCGCCCATGGATGCGGGTCCACGAATGCTCGATCCAGAACCCGAAGTTGATGATCCAGTACTCCGGAAAGAGGGAACCCATTTGCCACCGGTGCCTCCTCCCAAGGCGGATCCTCCATTTGCACCGCCTTGCACGCCCTCCGCTCGAGCCGCGGCCTTTGCCTCCTTCTCAGCCTTTTCGGCAGCCAATCGTTCCGCCTCCTTGGCCATACCCTCCTTTGCGCGGGCCAATGCTGCCTTTGTCTCTTCGATTCGTAATCTTTCCGCGACGTCATCTTCCACATTTCGTTTGGCATTGAGCGCCTGCATGTCGAGAAGTTCCGCCACCTTGCTATCTGCCCCAGCAGCCGCTCCCGCCAACGATGCCGCGGTGGTTGCACCACTGCCTTTCTTTTTACTACTACCCCATCCTCCTCCCTGAGTGTCTGCCCATTGATCATCTCCGCTGCTTAATGCACCGCCGTCTCCGCCGGCACCACCAATAAAGGAACTCAACCCGCCCAATGATGTCGTCACGTCCTCGACTGAAATTTCTGGCGCGTCGACATGATGCGCCTGAGCTGATACAACGGCAGAGGCATCGATTTTGTTGGCGTTGAAGGCCTTGAACTTCTTCTTTTTCAACTTCTTTTGAGCGAAGAAGGCGGCGGTGTCGGCCATGGTCGATGGAATATCTAATATCAAAGGCAAAGGATGGCGATGTGAATGATGTAACGATTGAATTGAATGACTTCTTGTTTTGAACTCAGTGTGCAGGTGCAGCTTGATTGACGCAGGACCACACAAAAAAAGTCTACTACGCTTTTCCTATTGATTCCTTCCGATCCATCTCTCAGATCGAGATAGCGAACAAGATGTCGCTGACCATGACGTGAATGCAAAAACGCAACAATAAAAGAGATGGTGACAATCAATTATGAATGTGACAATATCACCACGAACAGCCTCGTTTGCAGCAGGAGCTATCCTCGTCACAAGCGTACTTCTTCATGAACGGAAGAATATCGCAACTTGCTATCGCCGTAGACGAGGAATACGGGGCATCGCGCGATGGATATGGTTAGGCGATCATCTTCCGCCGAAATTGCGTCAATCCATGGATGAATTGGACGAGATACAAGAACGCATGACCAAATCGGAACAGGAATTGGAAAAGATTGAAATTTCCGTCGAGAGGATACGATTGGAGAGTATAGATGTCGACAACGACGACGATGGTGATAGTGACATTATTTTGAATTCAACGCGGACAGAGATGCAGAGCAGCTCGCTTATATTTCAACAATGTCCTGAATTACGAACACAAATTGGAATATTCAGCAGTACTCTTGACAAGATCGCGGCATCGATAGATTCTATAAAGTCGCATTCGGACGATGAAGTGAAGAAGAGGAAGAAACAATTATCAAATGGAATTGTAAAATTGATGAATGATTTGGATTCGATCATTACATCAATACAGGGAAGTGTCGATCGAAATTGACCTCCGCATCACTCTATTAGAATTTCAACTGTAGATCGTGAATTATTAAAAAGTAGCTAGAATAGGACGTGCAAATAAGGCAACCACCAAAGCTGACAGAGTAGTAGAGACAACATTCACCATTTCATTCGAGAGGAACCCCCAACCACCCATGTTTCTTACTGTAGGACCAGGACGCTTGACAATTTTCTTTGCGCTTTCATCATAATAGGTTGCTTGTATTGTAGCACCAAGTAAACTATCCAAAAGGGAGCCACCAAACCCACCCAAGAAACCGACAAATGTGAGAACAGCAACTTCTCGTTTCAATTGTGATAATGGAAGTGAATCGGTTATTGATGTTGGTACAAAGGGAAATAACGAAGCTATACCCCCGGGAACAAAAATTCCATGCAAAAATCCCATTACTATTCCTCCTGCAGCGCTTGCCACCAACCCTACGAGCGACACCCCTCCATTTCTGCCGGGTGCGACTATTTGCCACGGCTTTGTTATTAGCCGCGGAGGAGATTTCGAGAGTATACCCAACTCTGAAGCCCAGGTATCTCCAGCACAACATGCAAAGAAAGCAACGTAGGCCAAAGTGAGTTGATCTCCAAGTAAGGCCAGAGAAGGAGATAAAACAGCGGAATCAGCTAGCAAAGGCCCATCCCTTCCCACAACTAATCTTCGAGTGCAAGCACAAATTACCCCAACCAGCGAGCAAGCAAGAACTTGACCCGCACCCCTCTCTCCACCCTCTGTAACCCCTTCCTCAAATTTAGATTTTATTTTTGATCCAAGTCTCGTCAATTTGGAGGAAGTCCAGTAAAATGCTAACAGGGTGATTCCATTTCGCCAAGACGTAGACAGCGACAGTGATGCAACAATGAATGCCGATAGAGCACCAGAATTTGATAGGGACCGTTTCCTCAAACCACTATTGGATATACGTCGGGCAAGGACGATTCCAATGGTTGTTCGCACGACATCTGCTGCAGGAGCCGTGGCCAGTGTGGAAAAAAGTGGCGGTGATGGATGACGCGACATAGTGTTATTGTCGGATGCATAAAACAGTGTATACCTGCTTGATTGTGACGATTTCGAAAAGCTTGACGCTGATGATACAATGAAAACGAAGAATATTATCAAGGATTCGCGATTCATCATGATATGTTATCGTGGATCCAAAAAAGAATCGTCAATCATCAATCATGGTGTATTCAGGATGGATGCAAAATCTAAAATCTTTCGAGTGATAGATCGCGTGTTAGAATTTGGCGGGAAAGTAACTCCACGTGGATGATTTATTGTGGGTGGTTCGTGGTTCTTGAACCTGTCCGTCTCCTCGACTCGAATGAAAGTGCACAAAACAGAAAACAGCTCCAAAATCCAAAACCCACAGGGATCGATGATGCAATAGCAATAGCAACAGCGACGCAGGCAAACCATTCTCCGTCTCTCACCCAGGGGATGCGATAGCGTTCCCATCTCTAGATTTACTCTCTGGTTGACCTGCCTTGGTTAGTTTTAAAGTCAAATTACTGGCATAAAATAATGTCCCAGCAAAACTTGGTCTCTGGAAGTTCCCAGCATCAACGCTGGAGAAAGAATCCCGCACTCTTCAGTGCCATCATGCTATCCATGTTGAGGGCAGCGTTCGCGTCGACTACCGGTCATCAGGTGCTCGCGGGTAAGAGTGTTCGTCCTAATCATTATGACTGAGTGTTTCTGGTTTGGTGTGCTCAACATGATGATCTGTCATCGTAATTTTTTTTTAGATGCGTCAATAAATGTAATGTCATCGTCCATGCCGAGACGCAAACGCCTCACAATTGATAGTATTTCCGAGAATCTTAAATCCATGGAATATGCAGTCAGAGGAAAGATTGCCATAGAGGCTGATAGGATCACTCAGGAATTGCACAAACAGAGACAAGGTATCTCCAATTCGGAGGTCAAATTCCCCTTTGATCATATCGTCTATACAAATATTGGGAATCCACATGCCGTGGGCCAGAAGGCTATTACGTGGCCGCGTCAGGTGATGGCACTACTTCAACTGCCCGATAACCTCGGGATAGATCATCCAAATGTGTCGCAGATGTTTCCGGCGGATGCGATCGATCGTGCTAGATCAATGAAGCAGGCGTTAGAGGGATATGGTATTGGGGCCTACACACATTCCAAGGGCGTGAGGCAGTTTCGCATGGATGTTGCAAAGTTTATTGAACGTCGAGATGGTGCAGAGCCGGGCAGTATTGATATTGAAAACATCTTTCTGACCGCTGGAGCAAGTGAGGCAATCGTAATGCTCATGACGGCATTGATTAAGGATTCTACCTGTGGAATCATGACTCCAATTCCTCAATATCCACTTTATAGTGCCACGCTCGACCTGTTAGGCGGGCATAAGGTCGGTTATTACCTCAATGAAGAGTCGAATTGGGGTCTTAATATGGAGGAACTAGAGCGCTCGTTGGCTGATGCGAAGGGAAATGGAATCAATGTAGTAGGACTGGTTCTGATTAACCCTGGCAACCCCACTGGTCAAGTGTTGTCGAGCGATGAAGTAAAGGATGTCGTCATGTTCTGTGCCAGAAACAACATTGTGTTGCTGTCCGACGAAGTCTATCAAGAAAATGTCTACCGAAAAGGGGATGCATTCTTTTCTTGCAGACGTGCAGCAGATGAAATGGGATTGATCGCAGGTGATGCAATTCAACTTTGTTCGTTTCACTCGGTTTCGAAAGGAGTTTATGGAGAATGTGGTCAACGTGGGGGGTACGTCGAATTAGTTGGTATTGATGAAGATGTGAATGAAATACTTTACAAACTAGCCGCAAGTAAATTGTGCTCGAACGCTCCAGGTCAGGCAATGGTCAGCTTGATGTGCCATGGCCCCAACCCAGGAGATGTGTCATACGAAACTCATGAAGCAGAGAAAAGGGCGGTCTTTGAGGGATTGAAGGAACGCGCGATGGTTATGAGCAAAGGGCTAGATAGCATCCCTGGTTTCTCGTGTCAACCTGCCACAGGTGCAATGTACTGTTTTCCAAGCGTTCAGATACCGCCGGGGGTGGTCGAAGCGTCAAAGGAAATGGGAATCTCTCCGGATACGCTTTATGCGCTAGATTTGTTACAGTCAACTGGCATCTGTGTTGTGCCTGCGTCTGGGTTTGGGCAAAAAGCTGGGAGATATGGCTTCCGAACTACGTTTTTATCACCAGAAAGCAGGACAGTCGTTGAGAAGATTCGAAATCACTATGAGGAATTTTGCTCCAAATACTAACTGAATGTTGCAACAGATATAAATAATAGGCATCGTTTAAATAATTCGAGTGTAAGTCACATCATAATATCGAACGTCTACCGGTTGACCTTGACTGAGCTGCCATTTTCTCAGTGCCATGGGATCAGTCTGACTGGGTACCAAGTAAGTTGCCGTGCGCTGTCGGCATTCAATCTTGTCTTCATTCTGAAAATTGTAAATAGAAACTGTTTCGATCTCTTTCACTGACAACGGGCTTATGGGAGTTGCATTGGGATTACTCCTCTGCACTGGGGATACAATCTGCCTTACAAATTCAGCGCAAACAAATTTGCCTTCCGAAGTAGGATCTGTCTTTCTTCCGATTGCAAGGATATCGACGCTAATAAGATTGCTTGATCCATCTGGTGGAGCCAAGAGGCAAGAATATCTATTCGGTGTAGCCACTGGTGTATCTATGACTGAATATGAACCCATGGCTGCCTTGGCAATTTCTCTCGCGTTATATTCTCGATCTGCAGCAACGTAAATTTCACCAGGTTCTTTGTCGTTTCGTGATACAAACCTTGCCTTGTATTCTAATGCCTCCCCATCCATGACTTCCGCTTTGAACACTTTGTCAAATCCTGCTTTTCCGCCGGTGAATAGTTCATAACCACAGGGAGCACTGATATCAGCTGTTTTCGACAAGACTTTCCAATTCCCTAGGAACGATGGTGGGTAGAAAATATCNTCTAATGCCTCCCCATCCATGACTTCCGCTTTGAACACTTTGTCAAATCCTGCTTTTCCGCCGGTGAATAGTTCATAACCACAGGGAGCACTGATATCAGCTGTTTTCGACAAGACTTTCCAATTCCCTAGGAACGATGGTGGGTAGAAAATATCCGTGGCATCCATTCCATAGGGCGGTGCACTTAGTACGTTCTCAACGGAACGTGATTCAAGAGTGAAGTTCGATTGACTTGTACTTGTATCATATGCAGATAATGCAGGTTTTGGCATGCTCAGTGCCGAAGTGAGAGTAGCAATGTGAGCCAGAGCAGTCCGTCGCGAAGTCCCATCCCTATGAAACAATTCTGACAATGTTATCGGCATTCCATTTCTCGAAATGAGGGAACCGTAGCTCAATACAGCTGCTACTCGTAGAGACAGTAAGATTGTAATTATGTGCATGTTTTTTCTTCGTTCTATCACTATCATGTTGTCACGCCATCGTATCTACTACTACTGCCATTTGAGTTGATAATGAGCTCTCTGCACAGCCATGCACGCAAGGCCGTGCGTCAGCCCTTCCCGCCAACTTACGAACCTCAACCTCAACAGACCTCAACTCATGAAACATCACAAAGTTGCCCGTTGCCCGACGACGATTTTTAATGGTATCGAAACCTTTTATGCTCCTATTCATTTCATCGGCTGGAATTCGCCGTGCGCTTTACACTTCTAGCCCGCTATTTTCCAATGCTTTCTTGACACACGCCCCTCGTACACCGCCATCAGCATCAGCGGCAGCGGCATGTCGACGACAGCTAATAATCTCGCCACGTTTCATGTCCACAGATGCTGTGGCGGGAGATAAGACCGACGAGGAAAAGGCTGCTATCAAGGAGGCGAGGGAGGCGAGGAAGTAAGTAGTACAACCCTTGTAGCCGGTGGCAACGATGATAATACATTGATTTCATCGCTCACGAATATTTTTGCTCTTCGTTTCTATTCCAATATTATGACCACAAGGGCGGAAAATGAACGCAAAAATACTGAAAAGGCGGCCAAAAAAGCTGCACTAGCAGCGGCCGAGGAAGAAACGAACCGCATCGACGAAGTTACCTACCTCTCTATTGCAGACCAAGAAACTTATGCGCCGATAGGGGATATGTCCACTGTCATGTCTCGTAGTCGTTCAGGTCGTAATTTTGTGCAAGTTGGTGATATTGGGGGCTCTGACAGTGCCAAATACGGACCGGGGACAACAGTTTGGCTTCGGGGTCGTCTTAGTTCTATCCGTGTCAAGGGAGGATCTTGCTTTCTGGTATTGAGACAAAATTCTTTTGATACAATCCAAGCTTGTTTCTTCAAAGATAAGGAGAATCCTGATCAATCTGCAAAAATAATCAAGTACTTGAAAACACTCACAACAGAGAGCATGGTCGATCTAGAAGGAACCGTCTCGTCTGCGGAAGTACGGAGCTGCTCCATCCAAGATGCAGAGCTTGTCATTTCACGAATTCATGCTGTGTCGAAAGCAGATGCCATGCTACCATTCCTTGTGGAAGATGCAGCACGAAGCGAAAAGGAGGTTGACGAGAGTCAGAACACCGAACGCCCATTCCCACGTCTCGGACAGGAACTTCGTCTAGACCATCGGTGGTTAGACTTACGTGCTCCAGCGAACAATGCAATCATGCGCATACAATCCGCCGTCTGTCAGCTCTTTAGAGAGTCACTATACTCCCAGGGATTTGTTGAGATTCACACTCCCAAAATAATTGCCGGCGAAAGCGAGAGTGGAGCTGGAGTGTTTACTACAGATTACTTTGGAACAACGGCGTGTCTCGCCCAGTCTCCTCAACTTTACAAGCAAATGGCAATTTCGTCGGATCTTGAACGAGTTTTTGAGATCGGGCCTGTGTTTCGGGCAGAAAATTCAAACACACGACGACATTTATGCGAGTTTACTGGTTTAGATTTGGAGATGGCGATTAATGAGCATTACATGGAAACATTGGAGGTAGTACACAACATGTTTAAGCACATATTCGAGAACTTGGAAACGCGATGGGCGCGTGAGCTGCAAATTATTCGACTGCAATACGAATCTGAGCCGGTTGCTTTCACTGATGAACCATGTGTTTTACATTGGCCGGAAGCTATGGAAATCCTTCGCGGGGAAGGATATGATATGGGAGATGGGTTAGGTGACCTAACTGGTGCGCAGGTACGTGTGAATCGATACGTTGCTACAAATCACATTCTTCTAAATGTCGTTGTCAACTCATTCGATGATTATTTCCTTGCTATCAACCAGGAGCTTGCACTCGGAGCCGCAGTAAAAGCAAAGTATGGAACGGACTTTTTTATGCTTGACAAATATCCATCAGATATTAGGCCTTTTTATACCATGCCCGATCCATCAGATGAGCGGTTTTCGAACTCATATGACATGTTCATCAGGGGTCAAGAAATTTGCTCTGGGGCTCAGCGATGCCACGATCCTGATTTAGTAACGGCACTCATTGAAAAGAAGGGTATTGAAATTGGCGATGGCTTGAAGACGTATATTGAGTCGTTTAGGCATGGTGTGAGTCCTCATGCGGGTGCTGGAATTGGTTTAGAACGAGTGGTATTTCTGTATCTTGGGCTTGATAATGTTAGGAAGGCGTCTATGTTCCCGAGGGACCCCAATAGAATTCAGCCATAAAATAGTTGCCGTGGAATGGCTTGGTCGGTTTCCAATTGAAAATCACTTTCTTCTTGGCAAGCGCTGCTTGCCGTCTTTCGTGTGCAGATTGTAGTACAATGTTCAATTCTTAATTTATTTTACTGCAAAACAAATACACATTAATTATGCAAGGATGCGACGGACTCGGGAATTAATGCTGCATAAGATGTCGAAGCTTGGAGTAATAAAGTACTAGCTTGAAAGAATACCAATAGCTCCACCACATGCTATTCAGGAAAGCTATTGTGTCAATGATGGGGAAGACGACTGTAGGTGTAAAAAAACGATGCGATGTCACGGACACAAGCATATCAAGGAAACTTGGGGGCTGCACTGAGGGGTTGCTATCAATAGATGTTTCACATACTTGACCACTAGAGATGTTATCGGGGTCTTCACTTTCGCAGCTCCCATGAATTGTCTTCCTCCGCAGAATTGTATCAGTGAGTGTCACCGGCACCTTAGGCGCCAATTCCAATAACTCCCTCCCAGTTTTGGCAGATTTCACCACAGCGTCTTCTCCGTAGGTTTCGCCTAGAATAAATTGAACCTGGCGAATCAATGATTTGACTGATCGAACTTTAGGTGGGGAGCAAAACTGATTGTTGCCCAGCCAGTGACCAATAGTTGTTTGAGCGGAATCCCGAAAGGGGCTTTCATTGATTTCCGAGAGATAAAACGCTGCTGCTTGAATTAATCCATCGCCTGCAAAAGTTCCTGTCTCGGCGCGAAGTAAATGATGTTGCTTGAAAGCCCAAGTCATATAACGGTTGCTGTATGAGGGAAGCAATCCATCACCAGGCAAAGACGTTCGTGGTGCATTCAATGGTTGTGACTGATATCCAACTCCAGGATGAGCGCTTCCATCACCCCCCAAGATGTGCGCAACTCCCAACAAACTCAACACTAATGCAGGAAATGCTGCAATGTGACAAGCTGATAGAACTATGTTTTTGTAACGATAATGAAATGGATCAGTCATCCGACATGCAGTCTGAGAGGTTCCTCGTCGATTTGAAGTATCATCTTTTGCGGATCCATCTCCCAACATACCCATTGCCGATGCATCCAAAGTAGCTTGATCAAGATATGATTGCAGCAAAGAACGAAAGCAGTATGCGCACGCAGCAATAAAACACCACGCCAACACTATTCGTACATACAATCCACTATTTTGAAGGTATTGTTTTGAGAACGTCATTTTCCTTTGCCCACCTCTTGATGATTCTTTAATACTATCGATGAAATGGTTGTTCAAAAAGTAAGTGCACATGATCAGCACTGGTGTGACAGCTTGAATGATAAGCATCATGCGAACATTTATAAGATCCATCATTTCACTCGGGTTCAAATTCTTCTTAGCAGGAGATGGTGACATGATATGTGCGGCATTCCTCGCAGTTTCTTCGACAGGCATCATTATCACGGAAGATAGGAAACCCCATCCTAGAGCTAAAAAAGCCAAACATACATTCTTGAGCGTTTCGATATCCCCCAGAGAACTTGATGTGGGTAGCGATGCAATTCCAACCAAATTCCCAAAAAGCAGTACCCGAGCACTCAATTCTTCAATTGCCTCCGTCAGCCCATCTAGACCCAATAAACGTAACAGCGCTGGAGTATGAAACAACCAAAATGAAGTCAGAAATGCCCCGCATCCGACAAGAACATTCCTGATTTTTTGTGGGTGCACACGCCTGTAAATATGTGCGTCTGCCCTACTTCCCTTTCTCTCAACTCTGCCATCGCCATCACCAGCATCGGAATCAACATTGGATTCATAATTGGATGTTACTGACCATACCAGCATCATAATGTTCATTAAAAACACCAGGATCAACAATGTGAAGAGGACATTGCCTGCATCATCCCCCTCCTTTTTTATCAGTACACAGGCCAAAATTCTCTCAAAAGACCCAGGATGGTCGTTTTCTCCTCCAGTATAAGGAGAGCAGCATGGCCCACCGCGTCCACTGAGTGATATTGATTCCGAAGCGGCCAAAGACAAACGTAACGACCGTAATAAGCCAAGTATCCAACGAGATGCAAGTCCTACCAATACGGCCAATGAAAGGTTGACGTTTGTTTCCAATAGTGGGTAGTAGTCATCGCACACCAGTTCCCCCTTGAGAATCCTTCGTGATCTAATTTCCATCTCCCCGCTAGTAGTTGATTTCCGAACATTTGCTTTCTTTGTTGCTTTTTTCTTTGCATCTTTACTCAGTGCTACCTCTTTTGCCAACTCAGCAAGATCCTTGTCGCTTTGTAAATCAACCATCCCCGCATTCAATTCAGAGGCCTGACTAGGCAAGGGAGAAACGAACATGCGAAGGTTTGTAAACAGCCATTGATGTCCCAGCGACCACGTCCCATTAAATTTGGGCTTGGACTTCGCCCCGATATTGTGAAATTTGCCACTGTTCTCTTTGTGATGCCTCTGCCGCCGCCGATGATGCTGCCTGTATTGCAGGAACGCGGCTAAAAAAATCGCCAGCCATGCGTCCGGAGCCGTTAGGGAACGAGGGATGTACTGCCATCGAATCAATAAAGGGTAGCCCATTTACTAAGCGATGTTAGGTAAGACTTCAGAGAAACACTATCGCCGAGAGCGCGAGAGTAGTACGAAGCCGAGATGTCTCTAAAGCTAAAGAAGGGTCATTGTTCGCAATTTGTTTGACTCGACTCAATCCTACCAAGGACATGGAATGGGGAATGGGATCTAATGGGATTCAGGATTCACGTGAACATGAAGTAGTGATGGCAAGGATATTAAGGTAATTAAGAGCTCACCATGTCACCAGACGAGTTGTAATTGGGAATAATTGCAAGCATCTGATTTCCAATTAGGTAGCCATTATTGGAAAACAAACGAATTCTCTCTAACTCAGACCATGTATGAGCAACTCCATTACCAAACACTGCAATATCATATCTTTCCAATCATCAAGGGATGTTTAGCCGCCCTGCCTTGAATCTTTCAATACTTTTAAAATGGGAATTGGTAGCATGCTTTACTTTACATCCAATTTTGTCCATGAAGAAACTCTCTTTAACCTAGTATTTGATTCCACATACGATACAAGGTCCAGAGCAAATGAGAAGCAATTTTTTCCTCCTAGTATACGAATCTCTTTGAATAAGCTGTCGTTATATTCCTCTTTGAATCTGATCGCTGTTGATACAATATCGTCCTCGTTACTGTCCCTATTAAATACAAGCAATCCAACTGGAATCAGTATTGTTGTACCAATGTTTGTAAATGATATGTTCTTATCATCAACGTCTCGTTGGGGAATATTTCTATACCGTACTATGCCAGGGACACTTTGAAACGTAAATAATCGAGCAAGAGTGGATGGATCAGTGGGATTCCTCGGAAGGAAATCAAATCTATGTAATATCTCCGCATCCTTAATGAATGGTATGGTTGAAAAAGATTTGTTGCTTCTAATGTATACCGTATCCATTCTGCGAGTTTGTAGTGTAATAGTAGCTTCTCTTTCATCTACGACAAAAATTACTTCAACGTGGAGAGGCAAGAACGTAGGACCACCAACGAGAGGCGAAAATCGGAGATACATCTGAGTACATCTATTATTGCCTCCCTGTTCTGAAACTTGTATTAACGACGAAGTGCTTCCGTCTGCTGCTATTGTCTGATGACGGAACAACAATGGGTTTCTGATGCGACGAGGAGAAATATTGACTTGTACGAATGAAGCTGAATGCGCCGCAATCATCGGGGGCATAGTACATGAACATGATGCCAACACGAAAATAATGATGCTGGTTACGATAGTGTTGGAAGAAATACGTCGCATGATTACTAGGCCATTGTTTGTCAAGAACGCCCCCCTACCAGCCAAAGTAACAGACACAGCGCCGCCGATTCGGCCCATACTTAGTGTTGTTCTGCTCTGCTGAAGATAAAGATGTGGTTTTTGGTTTTGGTTTTTGGTTTTTTTTTCGTGGGCTTCTTACGTGGCCGTCCTTCATTCGCGCTACTTACACAAGAAAAACTTATAACATCATAATATCAACAGACATCTACATATTAATAATGAGATTTGCAACCTCCACAAAGCAAATGCAAAGATTTTCAGAATATAGATCATGGATCATCTTGGCATAATCATTATCCATCGATTTTCCTGTTTGAGCACAGTTTGTACAATTCTTTATCATTCGACAGGATTACATTAAGTAGATAATCGAGATGAGCCTACTCAGTAATTTGCACCTTGCAACACACCTCTAGCGAATCATATTTTGTAGATACATCGACAAACTAAGCCCAAGCTGAGGATCAGTGCTTTTCACTGTAACGTCAACGCGAGAGCTAGTACCACCCGGCATAGGAGCTATTTTTCCATGGACCAGAGCCACTGAAGAGCCGCCCCCAGCCATACACGCCGCAATTCCCTCATTCGTGGCAGCAATTTCTTCAACCTTGTGCAAGCCTGCTCTCACGCACAAAGCCATAAACTTCGCTAATGTACTTGACCTAGTGGAGGATGCAACACTAATTGGGTGGTTTGATGGGCACTGGCCCCATCGCTCACCGAATTGCTGCGTATTGATGACAAGTGGTGCGATAGGCGAGCCACCAAACTCAAATTTTGCAGAATCAAGTGCATCTGTAATGTTCAGAGGTTGAAGAGGTGCACTTTCAGCAAAACCATCTAACAACCCAGCAGCAGCGACTGTGAAATCAGATGTCAGAAATAATTGTGAGTTGATGCCAAAAATGCATCATCAGCATAGATTCAAGGATCGAAAACTTACAGGGATCGGCAGGTGCGGACGGTGGCACAGCAGGTTTGGGAGAAGGGGTGGGGACAGGAGGGACATGGGAAGACTTGTCGACCATTGGTGTGGGGGCAAAAATGTCCACTGAAGTGTGTGATATCATAGTAGTCGAAGAATCCATATCAAAACATAGTAAGTCCACCTCAGGGGGAGCAGAGACAGGAGCCAATGTTGTAGACTGTACGTCAGGTTGAGCAATTTTTGTGACGGTTGGGGGTAGCTGTGGTGTTGCCGTCGAAGGACGAGACGGCGTAGGCGCAGGCGCAGGCGCAGGCGCAGGGGGGTGAGCTCCTGATATCCCCCCAAACAAGGCAGCAGCCAATCTTTCTTTTTCCAATTGCTCTGCAGTTTTGATTGGTGCCATTGGTGGTGCCGCCGCAGCTTGGTTGCTAGTGCCAAATCCACCATAGCCTACTGGTGCAGGTGCGGCTGTTGTATTGGCGAAGGTCGCACCTGAGGACGCATATGGTGCGGCTGGTTGAGCAAGAGCTGGGGTTGATTGCTTCCCCCAAACGTTCGCTACATTACGCAGAACAAGCTGAGGCTCTCCGGGATTAGACAAGTGATTCGTAGGAGAATTCACCGTCGGAATATTAACAGGGCCGGATGCGTTTCCTGGAGGCAATGCTACGTTGGTTAATCCTCCAGGGCCCATAGTTGAGCTACCCATGCCGTGCATGGCACCATGTCCAAACGCTTTTTCCGACGGCTTTTCATACGGAGTCATTTTGAATGCGCTGGCGGTTTGAGTGACAACAGAGTTGATGTAGTCATCTTCGTTCATTTCTACGTTCAAGGACTCATCGACGAAATCGCTTTCATGNTGAGTTACGATTTATAAAACTTGGTTGAGCAATCAAAAGACAAACTTACTGCAAGTGTTTCAACAAGTACACGCGGCATTCGGTTGGGAGGGTTGCTCAACAGGTTTACATAGAGTTCTACTGCTTGTTTCCGCAAGACCATGTCCGCCTCTTCGTCATCCTCTTCATTACCAGTGCCTTCCGCAATTAACGACATGAGGTTCGTCGCAACAGCTGGATCTACCAAGTCACCCGCGATTCTGAAAAGCTCGGTAATTGTGCTGACGTACCACGCATTGTTGGGAGCGTACCGTTCAGCAATGTTACAGATCTTAGTCGTCAAATCCGATTTGAGGTAAGGATCTGTCGACCCGCGCAAGAAATGTAGCAGGCGGTCAGTAATGAAGACGACGTTGACCGGATTTGTCATGCGATACAATAGGTCCAAAGTTTTCCGCAGCAGTGTTTCATCTCTATCCTCAAGGCATTCAATAACTGCCAACTGATGATCAGCGGCATACTTCGGATGCCGTTCCACAATTGACGCGAGGCCTGTCACACCTAAATATCGAAGATTCTGCACACGCGAGGACAGGAACCTCGATATGGAAGCCCCCGCGGCATCCAATAATACGGGATTGGGGTAAATGTTAGTAATGCAGCGAATGCATTCGTACGCAATCGCATTTGACGCATTAATTCCCGCCTCTTCTGCCTTCCTCAGGCATTCACTCAAAATTTCATACATCCCCTCGCTGCAACCCATATCATTCTTTCCAAGAACGGAGAGAATTCTGACAATCTTCATCTGCATCCATGGAGCGGGAATTCGATGGTAGTCGTATTCACTTGGCAAGCGTCTCTCGCAGATTTGTTTTAGAATGGATATCAAGCTAGGCACCAAGTCCTTAAAAGGTTGGACATCTACGCGTGCCAAAGTCTCAATGACATTGAGCGTTGAACCCATGACAGCGGGGTCTCGATCACATAACAACCTACGAACTTTCTCAATAACTTCCTGCCGCGTTACCACATCCGGCGCCAGCTGATACAATCTGTGCAGGGCAATAACGGCCTTCTTCCTTACCGTTTCGGCGGTATGTTCAAGCAGGCCCATGACCTGAGTACTGACCGTCCCTACCAAGTCCGGTGTGATGAGATTAGTTACGGCAATAAGGGCGCCACAAGATTCGAGTAAGTTCGAGGATATCAAATCCCTCTGCATCTGGTTGACAAGCATGAACCGAAATTCGTGATCTGGAGACAGGCAGCAGGAACACACGAGGTAGCCGGTACGCTTGTGAATTATGGATTGGGATGCTGCTAATTCCTGCGAGAGATAAGAAGAAAATAAACGAAGATGAATTAGATTGGAAGAGGATAATCATTCAACGTGGTATCATGTGAAAAAGCGTGGTGTGATCTGAGGTCAGTCAAGATAATGATCTATCTTCAAGGAGAGTATCAGAACAGATCTTGGTAATTTACATTGATCATCCTTCCAGTAGAATAACACACACATGCAAAAAGTACTCTTGCNCCACCAATGCCACCGATACTTCCTCCACCTGCGCTACCAGCATTGCCTGACTCGAGTTTTTTCTTAAGCGTGACGATCTCCCTTGCAATGATCCGATCCTCCTCCTGCTTCGACTTGGATTCGCCTATTGCCTTGATGAGTTCGAAGAACTCGCTACTTAAGTGCATGCCCGACATGATTCTACGAAAATGATTGGATAATTAAATCGGATGGAAAGGTGAAGAATAATGTAACTATCACGTGGGTATGATTTAATTTCGACGGAAATTATTGGCCATGGCCCTCAACCTCAAAGGCTCTAAATTTCACAAATATTATTCAATAGTACTATGCGGCGGAGCTGTGCTGGGTCGATCGACATAAATCGTTGGTTTGATGCTGCAGACTCTATCTACGAAACAAAAGTACGTATTTTTAATTTGGTCTCGTAGTACGAAATTTGGCGGATTTCAGCCATGGTCAGAACTTTATCACGGTCATATCTAGTGGTGATGAGTTGTTTGTTTTGTATTTTTATTTTGTCTGTCGCCAAACAAACGAAAAAGAAAGATCTTCCGCCGGGCCGATCGAGACCCTCAGCAGCCCTCAGCTCTCTGTGCGTTGCATTCATCCCCTCCGTCTTCACCATGAGCTTTTCCGGAGCGATACGCCGAACGGCCCAGCGCCTCTCTAGCGTGGATTGGTAAGCATGACAAGTCCATTATACTCAATCACTTAATTTTATTGTATTTATCATCATCTTGAACCTTTCTCACCTACCCGTCGTCCAACCCCCCCCCCTGTACACCAACACACTGTCGCTCATTTCCCTCGAATCTCGAATCGGACCCCTCGTTGCTACATGCCCCCCCCCCCTCTGCAACCTATTTTCAAACAGGTCATCCCCAGTCTTCCGTGGCGATCAAGAGCTCTCTGCCATGGTCGCCGGATTCCGTGCCTGGACCGCCAAGGCCGACACCATGGCCGAAAAGTATGCCGCACCTCCCTCTCCCATTGACTTTGCCTCGGCAAAAAAGTCCATTCGCGACACCTCCCTCGTCGAAGCGCTTGAAAAGCTATACTCCACAGCCAAGCCAGCCCCACTCACCTACGAATGGAGTACCGAAGATCGTGCCAACAAGGCTCAACTCATCGAAGATGCCAAGGCCGGGCTAGCATTCACTCAGGAGATGATTGATGACACTACACGGGAGATTGCCTACTTGCGTGTGAATCGAACATCTCGCGATACGAGTGTGAGTGATTTGAAGGAAATTTATCCTGATATTGCAGAGGAGGTGGAAACAGAAATTGAGAAAAGGGAATGGTTCAAGGATACATTGAACAAGTAGAAATCGATTGTGTTGTTGTGAAGGAAAAAACATGGAGCGAGAGAGATTTCATCAGAAGGAATGGTGTGTGGTTTAGTTGTTAAGCCTCTGCCTTATTAGCAATCCAATAATGTGACTATTAGATTGTGTGATGTGCCAATGCATTTCTTTTACTTTAATTTCGTACGATCATGGGGGGGGGATTTGGAATACGACATGTCCGAAGCGAGGTTGCGGAGCTCACCACTTGATCTTTCTCCCTCAAATCTATGCAGGATAGTTTACTTTCAGCCTCTCTCGAGCAGTTTAGTGAGGCGCACGTGTTTAACTAACAAAGCCTTTGAGACTGATTTTCCTCTTTGTATCCGTCTTCGATGCGTACCCACTCATGTCGGCACGGACAGCAGACTCGAGAATAGTCCTACTATCCGGAGCAATGATAGAAAGGGTGGACTTGAATATTATAGGACTTGTCCTGGCGATGTATACAAAGACTTGGGCACACATCCTGCCAAGTACTTCATCCGCACCTGCTTTGCCGCTCGGACTATTTGGCACGCCATTAAAGGAAATACTCTCGACGAGGATTTCGAATAATGTTGAAATGAATGAGACAACGTTTCCCTCTTCCTCAGGCATAGAGATCAGGTGCTGGAACGCCATGAGATTCAATTTTATAGACTCGGCGCATACAGTAATGCGGCGTTCATCCATTCCTACCCCATCCAACTGACACAAGGCATGTGCCTTAAATAGCTGAAGGATCTCATAACCGACGAAACGCAAGACATAACACAGCAGTGAAGGCTCTTCAACCCCTCCAGACTGCAACGCAACGCGCAATGCCACGAGGGCAGAAGTATGACGAGGGCAAGAGTGAAGATCTTCCAGTGAGGATTTGATGTCGCCAATGCTGCACATGATACCATACCCTGGCGGAAGCGTAGAGCATATTATTGCCCAAGCATCCCACATCCCATTTCTGGCTGTGAAGGACGAAATATTTCCCCAATCTTCGTGTGACATCGTTGTCGTTTTGCAGCAGGCGTCGAGAAGTATCAAACTCGTTTCCATTTTTTCATCGTGCCCGGAAGAGTCTTTGGCTAGCACCAAAACAAGTTGAACCAAGGCCCTTTCATATTCTCCTCGACCCTCTTCCGGATGAGACTGAAGTAAAAATAGACTAGCTCTGAGGCAAGAAGAAGTGATGATGGATGCACCATCTGTCTCTACCACCCGATTATCTTGCAAAGCGACCAGAGGAGACAGAACTGCTCGAGTAATTATCGACGACTCGACTCTGACATGATGTTGTTGGCATAAGTCTTCGATCAGGCCGCATGCTTGCCGAATAAGAGTTTTGTCATCCTTGTCCAACAATAATCTGTTTTCTCCACTTGAGTGACCTATTCCACAATTTTCGAACATGACCGACTCCGCCACAATGTTGGCGATAACGCCGACTTCAACAGGACAAATTATTCCGTCTCCTAGGTACTCATGACAATTTAAGATACATCGAATGGCGAAAATCAAAATTGCCGACGATTTCCTGGTATTGGTCGCGTGACTAGTCAGAGCGCAGCGTAACCCTGACAAAACTACTGGAGCAAGCTTTTCAACCCACTTCGTCAGAGTGCTCCTTTCGTCGCTTACATTGTCTGCGACGTTTCTTGAATCTGTTATTATTGCAATGGCAGCGGCACTGAGTGTTGGCCAATTTTCGATCATTATTTGGATGACAGACTCATCTATGTCAGCAATATTCCTGTAGGTCAAGCCAGAAACACTGTAGGTCAAGCCAGAAACAC
>JALLAX010000055.1:0-27923 GCA_036939555.1 Discostella stelligeroides
CATTGGAACGGGAGCGGAGTGAGGGGGAATGGAGAACGCGATTGGAGGGGATGGGATTGGTGGTGGAAGATGTATTGTATGGACGGACGATGGGATTGTTGGGACAGGAGGAGGACGATGAGTTTGCTGCTGTTGGTGCTGCTTCTGGTGGATTTGGAGATGGTGTGGTTAGTCCCATCAAAGGGGGAATACTGTCTCCTCTTCATCATCATCATTATGGAGATGACAACAATAATCCAGGTGGGAGCAGTCTCAACACACCCACCACCAAGCAATCTGCTGCCGAAGAACACCGTCATGAGGAATTAATCGATCAAGATGTTCGGGATGTACTCATTGATGCCATTCGACGTGGTCAGGTTCATCGCGAGGGACATAGGTTCGACGATTGTCGCTCTCTGTACGAGATGGCATGCGTTAATGCCTCCTCCTTATTGCCAGTAGACTCGGACCATAGAGGGCGATTGCAGCTGGCAATTGCACGTGCTGAAAGTATGGCATCGGATAGGGCCGTGGCCATACTAAAGTATGCTATGGATGATGTTCTGCGATCGGGATTGAGCTTACGGAGAGGAAAATACACTCAAATGAATGATTCGGAACGGGGGGATTGTGTACTAAGTCGACCGAATCCGCTGCGGATTACGGCCAGTAGAGGATACGATGTTCCAATGAGTGCTACATGGGGAAGCAGCAGTGGCGGCGGTGGCATCGGTGGCGGACATTCGAAAAGCAGTACTTCCATGGGAGGCGATGCCACCGCAAGCAGCACCGTAGAGCAGTCGGCTGAGGAGGCATTGAATAGTCTTGTCGAGGAGATGAAGGAAATGTTGGCCGCGCCAGTTTATAATTTGACACCATTGCAAAATTTGAGTGAGAAATTCTGGTTAGCCATGGGGGAGGCGAAGAAATCAAGTTCCAAAAAAGAGGAGAGGTTGGAACAGGCCCTAGCGAAAATCAAGGCAGACTTCTTATTGGCAAGAGAAGAGTATGAAGAGCAACTGACAAATGAGAAGGAGAGAGTGGATTCATTAAAACGAAGACTCCATGAAATGAAAATAGAATCCAATTCATCGAGAGGGTATGATGCACAAACAATGTCATCTCAGGAAGGAGGAGGAAATGGCGATGGACTGTCAGTACCGTACACACCCAAACGGCCACCCAGTTCCACATCTAGATCGAGCGGTGGGAGCGGCACCGGTAATAGCACAAGCCTACTGTATCATTTTGGTGGCATGGGAGGCGATGAACATCAGGGAAATAACAACGTCAATAATAGAAATTCGTCAAGCCAGAGTGTGGTATCGATGGGTAGTGAATTTGCTCAAAAGGCGAAAAATTTGGTACATCTTCTGAATTGTCAAGCAGGAGGGAATGAACGAAATAATAAGGACAACATATTACGAGTTCAAACGCGAGAGGAGGATGAGGAGCGGTTGGTTGGCAGTCCGAGACTGTGAAGCACTTGTTTGCGCCACGCGATGGTAGTTGGATGTGCAGGATAATAAAATATCAGGCCCTGGAGCTTTTGTGGAATGAAGAGTAATGGGAAGCAATATTTGAAATATTTTGCTACGAAAAATATAAGCACAATAGTTATGAGCCGTACTTCTACTTCTACAATTTACAATCCCACCGAAAGAATCATTGGCATAGATCGGCATCATCTGAGAATATTTTTGACAACTGCGATGAAATCGGGTCACGGTGATACCTGTCAAGATTGCACCCACACTTGGTACTGACTCCTTCGTAGGGGGGGCGGAAGAGCTTGGCGGGAAAAATTCCTCGTCATTCCCACACCGACAACTGTACCATATGCACCACCACCATGTATGTAGCACCCAGTCCCCGAACATAACCGGGCCAATAGATTGAAAGTCACATTATTTGATGATTATTTGTCGCCACTAACCTTCGATATGACCCCAAAGCTCACCCCATCTACGATTGCTTTGGCCTTCTCTGCCAGTGCTACCGTCTGCGGCAACTCAATTTCGAGCGCGGGAGAAGAAGTGAATTCGCCCGAGCGACCGATAATTATAACTGGAACAAGCATTCCTCAGAGATCTGCGAAGGTGGAGATATCGTACCATAGCAACTTATTCCTTGGCGGAGGCGATATCGAAGTTGACGTTGGTATACTCGCGGGAAATAATGACGGAGCTGCTCGCCATCACGACAATAAACTCTTGTTTCAACGCCGATCGTCGGGTGGTTTTCGTGTGGCCCCGCGCTTCCTCCAAGAGGAAGTGCCCACATGCTCGTACCCCGAGACCTGTGAGCCCAAACTCTGCGCATGTACCGCAAACGGAGGAAACGGATACGAATGCGCTGCCGAAATCAACGCGGTTTGTAACAAGGTTACTGATGTGAATGGGACAGTTTGGACCTTAGATGGATGCGTAGGTAATTTGAAGTACTATCGAAAAGTCATTTGTCCATTTGCAAAGTGTATCGTCGAGGGAGGAACGTATGGGACATGTTATTGTCAACAGTATCAGACAGTTTGTGATATATATGGAGATCGACAAAAGTATGAGGTAGGTTCCTTCTTTAGAGGAGTGGCTCTACCTCGAGATTCCAAATTCACATGTACGAGCTTAGATTGAAATCTCAACTATCATCACTTTTTTTCCTGCCATAATATTGCCAGAACGATACAACTACCGTTCAATCCTGCGCGGCCGCTGCTTGCTGCCAAACCAAAACAGACGAAGATGGTAGAAAGTCGTGCTTTGTGGAACCCTCATCAATGGGTCAAAGTGTATTTTCATGGGACAGTGTTCGAGCAACCTCTTCGCTAGCTGTCGCAGCCGTTGCTTGCTCAATTTTGTGTTAACAAATTATCTGTCGTAGATATCCTGATATTGGTGATACATCTTAAATTGTAAAGATAACTTGACAATTGAAATTAGAGAAGATAGTTTGTAACGTATACCTTACAAAATGCAGCATGTTGGGATAGCTCTTACAACATGAATTGGTAGGTGTTGTTCATTCTCACTTCTCACGCCTTATTATTATGGGCTTGTTAATGATGTGGCTTCTTGTTGGTGGGGTTGTTTCTCTGTGTCCAATGATGTTGTTGTCATTTCTCTCGCCTCGGGACTCGGGAACAATCGAATATCGAATATTATTATTGACTGCGCGCAACGAATTCCGCAGTTGGTGACGCCATGATGACGTCGTTCGTTTCCGATTTCCGTTTTTCGATTTCGCTCTGCCAGTCGAGCAGCCAACGATAATTCACACCAACTTCGTAGCACAAAAATACAACACCAACTTGACCATGAAGCTTAAGCTCACTCCTACCGCGTTGGCTCTAGCCTCAACTACCAGTATTTTCGTCCAAAGCAGTAGCATCTCAAATGCGGGAGAAGTTCGATTGTCCAATAGGCCACAAGACATCACCGATAAAATCAAATATCGACGACGAGCGGAGCGAAAACCAATCTTGGGAATTTCCACCGGCGGAGGCAATGCGGAAGTCGATGTGGGCATTCTCGCGGGAGATGATGGTCATCGCCAGCATGACGCGATACCCTTGTTTGGACGTACGCGCTTTCTCCAAGAGGACCAACCAACATGTTCATACCCTGACACGTGCGAGCCCAACCTTTGTGCATGCACTGCCAAAGGGCAATACGCATATGATTGTGCCGCTGAACTCAACGCCGTTTGCAATAAAGTATACGATGCGAATGGAAAAGTTTGGACATTAGACGGATGTACGGGTGACGTGGAGTACTATGCAAACACATATTGTCCATTCGTTAAATGCATAGTCGAGGGTGGGACATATGGGACGTGCTCCTGTCAGTTTTATCAGACCGTTTGTGATCTTTATGGGGACCGACAAAAGTATGAGGTGAGTCCTTTCTTCGGATGAGGAGTGATTCCTAAGCCCGAAGCAAAGTTCGGAGGTTGTAGAATATGTTCTGTGTTGTCATCGCTATCAACATCTCATTCTCCCCCGGCTCTGTCTGCTCAATAGGATGATCCAAACACAATTCAATCTTGTGCAGCCGCTCTTTGCTGCCAAGACAAAGTGGATGAAGACGGTAGAAATTCATGTTTTGATAGCGCTCGGTTAAGCACTCCGAGCACGACGTCAACGAGCAGAAACGTAAGTGACTTGTTCGTGACAATGACTAATAATGTGCTACTCTTGGTATTCATCATTCGACATGATAACCCGAAATCAATGTACAATAATAACGCAGGTCACTGATCCAACGTCAGTCGTCGAGCAAACCACAAGCAGTGGACACAGTCTCATGTCGTGGAACAATCTACGAGCAACATCGTCATTGACTGNTCGAGCAAACCACAAGCAGTGGACACAGTCTCATGTCGTGGAACAATCTACGAGCAACATCGTCATTGACTGCCACAGCCGTAGCGTGGTCTATCTTATGTTGAGAAAAGAGCATAAGAGATAAGAACGATCAAGATGATTCAGCACTCTTGGTGCATCACGTTGTACAGTGGGATAAAATGCAATATTGTTTATTTCAATTTTCTCAGGAGATAGAGATAGAATTCATGTTAACATACTTAAACCCTCTTGAGTGATATCCTGGAGTTCCCTTTTTCTTCCCCATAATTATTTTCGCCTTGTACACAAGAGATATTATGATGGGACCACTCCAGATGTCGTTGGATCTAAAAACGTTATCTTGAGAGTTCCTTAGAGAGGTACTCTCTACGCGGAAAGTGATGGATTTCGGAAGTGACTTAAAGCATTGATCTGCCAAAATTGGCTCATGACGTAAATAGTTTCTGACCTGTTCGTGTGAATGGAAGAGACGGTGATACACAATAGCAGGTAGTCTTGTTTGAAAGACCGTAAAATTTCCATTTCCTTAATTTAAGCATCCTCCTCTGCCCTCAACTTGGCCGCGGCATTTGTAACGCGAATAGCGAGCTGTTCGGCCCGTTCAATAATCTGCCTCCTCACACGCGAACTAACCGAGTGCGCCACCGTGGCAGCATATGTCCTATTGTGCATCATTAGCATTTCCAAATCCGACACGTTAGAGACAACGACGCTCTTGAACCCATTGGGCAAGATATTGCGGGTCTTCTTGTTGGAGCCGTAACCGATGGAGGGCATGGGAAGTGCGCCCTTGAAACGACGGCGGACACGTCCGTCGATACCCTTGGGTTTACGCCATGAAGAGTTACGAATACGGACGAAGAGATCGGATTGATGGCGGGCGAACTTCTTAGTTCGCTTCTTGATGATTGTCTTCTTGTGTAGTGGTTGAACTCCTGCCATGGTTGCGTTACCTTTGAATGATTGTCTCCCTTGGTGAGTCCCAACACACAGTGTGAACGTGAACAGCGTCGTCCACGAACTTTTTCACGTGTATGAAAAGTTCAGTAGAGAGATAAGGAGTAAACTGTTAGGCAGCGATCATGCAGCGAGTTGTCTCGAGGGGGTATTATCGATTCCCCTCTCCCGCCACATTCAGGAAGCCATCTGGAAAAGTAGTTTCTTGCCATCATCGCTTAAAGCTTTTTTAGCCATTTTCTTGAATTTCTTTCCTATCTCGTCTCGATTTCAGTTTTGGAATCTGTACTTCCCTCCACGACAGCGACCCAAAATAATGGTGCTCATGTCTGACTTTTTGTGTTGTTTGGTGGTGTGATGCAATGGTAGATTCATCAACAAACGCTCCATTCGTTTGATTGTTCATCAACACAGCGGACCTATTCCAGCGCAAAACACTCCCATTTGATAATGAAGATTGGCAAGTTCTTCTTGAAAAAGCGTTTCGGTATTGCCGCGACTGACAAATCCAGACCCGAGGATGTTGGCGCTACCGACGCGATACTCGAGAATGAAGAAAAGGTGACAAACAAGGAGGAACACGAGAGAGTGAACGGTGAACCTTCTACCAATGCGCCCCAAGAGTCGAATCGTGATACTTCCGCCGCTTCCCCTGACTCTCCGTATGACGAAGTACGTGAGGAACCGCCGTCGTGCGACCCCACAGAAGAACTCATCGTCGAGGTTTCGCACAAAGACACAGCGAGTTCATATGACTCGGGTGAATCGTATGACGAGGAGGATATTACCTATTTTGATAACGCGACACTTTCTATCGCATCTCAGAACCATGCAAGTGAGAGACAGGGCGAGAGGCCTAATTACTTTCACAAGGATGTGGTAGTGAGTAGCTTGGACACTGGAATGATCGGATTAGTGCTCCGGGCGATGTATTTCGTACCGAAACCTTGTGCTAGTGACCATGTAGTATTGAAGGTTGAGGTGCGTATAACCATCATATTGGATGATGAACGAACGATGCATTTTTTCACGATCAATGTCAAACCTCAATCCATTTTTATCCATGACGTTTGCAGGCATCCACGATCTCCAAGCGCGATTGCATGTTATGCAAGGGCGTCGGTTTAACAAAAGATATGTTGCCATTCGTACCCGGCCACGAATTCGTCGGTACTATTCAATATCTAGGTGATAAGGCAAAAATAGGCGGTAAATTCCGCGATGGAGATCGCGTCGCAGGACTTTCTACGACCGGTGGTGGCAATTCACGATTCATCAGCCTTCCAGCCACGCGTCTCACTAAAATTTCCACGGAAGTCCAAAGCTCCGAAGCAGTATGCATGATTCATGATTACATGGCTGCTCTTAGGGCACTCCGCCTGGCCAAGAAAGATGGTTCTCCATTCACCGGGAAAAGCATTCTTGTTACCGATGGCTTTTCTGCCATGGGACAGGCTGTCATAAACTTGGCTAACATGGAAGGTGCCGAAATCTATTGTTGTGCCCACGAATCTAAGCATGCTTACCTAGCCTCCATGGGTGTCAAGTGCTTGGACAAAAACCCCGCCAACTGGCTCCCGAAAGCACAAGGCACCTTCGACGTTGTCATCGATAACTCGTGCATCGATGCCTATTCTTCAAGTTGGTATGCCCTCAAGGACAAGGGAAAACTCATCTGCTTGGGACCACTGTACAAAATTGAACAGGAAGACTTGACCCACGGCGCGTGCGGTATCATTGAAGTTGACGAATTGCAACAAAAATGGGCTCAAATAAAGGCCAAATATATCATGACTCAAACGATCTTCCTGAACACGGAGACCATCTATGATAATGACGTCGAGCAGTTCCAACAGGATTTGAGGTATTTGATGTTCTTGTTGGAACGAGGAACTATCAAGCCCAAGATTGCTGAACTGGTGTCGTTGGGTGATGTGTCGGATGCGCAACGACTGATGGTGAGTGGAAAAGCAAATGGAACCGTCGTGTGCACGCCGTGGGTGGAGGATTAAAGAGAGGGGTGAAGGATGAAAGAGAGAAAGTTTACAATCTTCCCTCCAAACTTGTTGAAAATGAAAAGTTGTAAGAAATATATGTGGGTAGTACTAGGCTTTAGGCTGATTTTTGTATAGTGCACATATTATTATCAATTTGATGTACAGTTGGTACAGGACACTGCATGCAGGGAAAAAAATAAAGCTAATCATTTGAACTAATTCTAGGATTCAATGATGATGGTTTGTCCCTGTTAGTCCATCCTCAAAACCACAACACTCCCAACAACGGCTCCATCCATTCTCCCCGCCCGCCCGCGCACTTTTTTTTTGTTCGGTGCATCCTCTCTCCCGCCTTTTTCTGAACTTCCATCCACTTTCTGGTTTTGTGTTCCAACGCCCTCATCGCCGTCGACAAAACAAAAAACAACATACGATACACACGAATAAAACCGCATGAAGCGAGGGAGAAGAATATCGAATATTATTATCATCACCCTCAACAATATTATTATCAATGAGCACTTCTCAGGAGGATAAGAATAAGTGAAACCATGGTCGCCGCAGGAACTACCACCAATACTTCCTTCGGTCCCGAGCGCCAAGTCCTTCTCCATTCCCCCGATCCCATCGATCTTGGATTGCGTCTCGAATACTCGATAGCCGATGGTCGCGTGCGCATCGTCTACACAGAAGAGAATAATGTTGACCATCAACTACCACAACCAAACAATGCTGGTGTCGTGGAGGGAACTGTCCATGACGGCGATGTCGTCCTCGAGGCGGCCGGTGTGAATATGCGTCGGCCGATAAGCGATCACATGTGGAAATTAACAGAGGGATTGATGAAGGTGGCACCTCGCCCTATTGAGATTATTGTCGCAACAGAAAAGAATGGGAATGAGACATCAGTAACTACAGCGAAGACTACTGCAACTACTGATGTCGCGTCAGAGATAGATCAAGATGGGATGGCCAGCGTCTATGGAGCGAGTGTCTACGGAACCTACTATCAATTGGAATTGGGAGCGAATGCACGGACTACTGATGCGACACTCCATCACTTGCCTGGAGAAGAATGCAACTCAGAAGAGAGTGACAATGAAGATCAATTGCAATCATCCGAAGTTGTTGTGCGCAATCCTTTCGAAGATATTGATCGGTTCGGAACCGAGCGAAGAATCATATTTCACACCCAATCGCTCGGGGTGAAATTGCATAGATCGCCCTCGGAGGGAATAGTGCACATCCTCACTGTAACACCATACAAACCTTTTGGTGATGCAACTAATAACGACGAAAAACCAGTGCGAGAGGGTCCCGATAATGGATACCTCGAGGCGGGAGATACCATCTTCGAGGTGGGTGGAGTGGACCTTCGCGGTAAGATAATTGGGAAGCTTGAATGGGCCGACATGGTCCACTTCATCAAGCATGTGCATCGACCACTAGATATGATTGTGGCGAAAGATAAGCTGTTTACCTTAGAGCGTGCGGGTGTGACCAAGGATGTTCTCGATGATCTCAGTAATAAGGAATCTGAAAAAGCAGTTGATTGTGATCAAGCGGTAGTAGTGGAGGCACCGGAGGATAACGCCGAACAACGTGATGATCCAGAGCCTACCAGTGAACATCAAGAACATTCTCAAGTGTTCGACAACACCTGCTTCAACATCTCCGTGGATGATATTTGCAATCTTCCGTGCGGAGGTGACAGAAGCAGTAATGTAACCAGTTCGCCCACCAGAGAGGATACGTCGTGGATCAGATCATCCCTACCTGAATCGAAAGTCCATCCATGGAACAACAAGAAGGATGTTCATGATGATGATATGGAATCAGTCATTGAAGAAGTGGCATCATCTGTGAATAAGTACGCGCCATCAATTACAAATATCATCGAAGAGGAAGAACATAACAAAATCAATGATGATGCAAAGCCAGACTCAAGGCCTCCTAAAATGAACTTCTTTTCACGAACTGATCCCAAGGGCAAACCTAGTCTTGTGCACACTTCCTCTCCAATGGTTCCCATATCTCCAATGACACTAATTGAAGCAGCAGCAGCAGCACCCGCGATGATAAATCCTGTTGTTGAATCCGAAATTGTGGGAAAGAAGCTGACCGTGTCTCAACTTCGTGAAATGTTCTCACCCATTCAAAGCATTGCTCCAGGAGATGGCACATCAATTGCTAAAACCAATCTAAAGCCCGTCGCTGATGGTGCAACATCCGAACAAGCCCGAACGAACAGTGCACTGTTGAATGGATTATTCTCTCCCATCGTCGCGGAAGCTACGACTTCGAAATCACCCACAGACGGTACAGACAACATTCTCGATCAACTGGCACTCAATGGTACAGCAATAATGAATAATTCTGCACCAGATTCTCCCGGCGATTGGAGCACGAAGAGCCCTCTTTCTGATAAGAGCATTGGAAGCCCTGTCGCTGATTCGAATGTTGCTGATGTCAGAATGTCGGAAGAAAGAAGCGAGGATATCACACAAGATGCGACGCAATCCGTGATACATGCAGACGGTTCAGTCGAGGATATCATAAGCGTGGATGTCAAATCAATGGTGCATTCAGACGGTTTAGTCGAGGATGTCGCTCCACCAGCATTTAACATCAATATCGACAAGGAAGAAACATGCAGAACTAAGGAAGAATCAAGAATCGACTCTGAGAGTGTCGCACCACATGTTATTAATAGCAACATCAGCAAGGAAGAATTGGCAACAGTACCAAGTATTGTTGAAGCACACACCAACGACTCAAAGCCTGAATCTAGACCTCATATGCCATTCTATGCCCGGACTCACCCAAAGGGAAAATCCAGTGTAATACAGCAAACATCTCCTGTGAGAACAAGCCCCATCGCAAGAATGGTTGTGAACCAACCATCTCTCCAATCATCTCCTCCCAAGCCCAATGACGAGACTAAGGATTCCTCGTTCCATAGTACAGTCCTCCATGATTTGAAGGATGAATTCAATTCTCAAGAAAGAGCTCTTCACTCTCCGGAAAGTCGAGATGATCGTGCAGAGGATTATGCGTGCAATAGAGAGCCAGGAGCTGGGTCTATGCCTAGCAGTCAGATGCCACATCCAGAGTTGTCTGTTCAACCGCAACAAGAGAGACACGACCTGTCACCCACGGGATCCACCATCACCGTCGAGGATAAAACCGCAACCGCGAAAAAGTCTAGTGCTGACGCCACCTTCTTCGGCGAACGATTCTTTCACGCAATGGACGCCGCCGACTCTCCCTTCGTTGGGAATATTAAGTTCGCCACACCTAATCAACGAGTTCCCGCGTCGGCCTTGTTCTCTGAGGCATTTCTCGTCCAGAAACCAAGTACTGCCAATCATGTCCATAATGAACCGATCAATGTGAGGTGGGATCAAACTGACAGCCCATTATTCGTCACAAAGAAAAAGATTGATGATTGCGGTGGCGATGAAGAAGGGAAGAAGGATAAAGTTGGGATGCTACCACCGTCCCACCAAGAATTTCATCCACCATCAGGGATTCGGCCTCCTGGTGATATTGACGATAACCTCATTCCAATTCTCGGTGTGAAGAGAGTTAATAATATCTCTGGATTTAACATGACGAATCTAGAAAAAGGGCTTTCATTGATAGACTGTGATCCGGAGTCCGAGAGTCCTAGCTTTGAGTTGAATGAAACAATCGTGTATGCCGACAGTACCGAAGAGGCACAACAGCAGTGTTGTGCGGTGAGCAACCTTTGTGGAAGTGATACCATGTTCGAAGGACTTGTTCAAAACTGCGTTGACGTTGATTCTCATCGTAAAACAAAGGAGAGAGTGAATAAGATTCCATCCCCTAGAAGGAAGAACTTACTGGACAGAATTCGAAACAAGAAGAAGAAGAGCAGGCTGGAAAGTGAAAAGGCTGAATATGGAACTCTAGACGATGAAGAAAATAACGGTAAGCAAAAAGAAGAAAAAATGAAAGGAATTCGAAAGGCAAAAGTTCAGTTAACCTTTCAAAATATGCGTGGTCAAACGTTGGCTTCGGCCACTCAATTTGCACTTCTTATGGACGATGAGATAAGTTTTTGATTAGTATCATTTCATGTGGGGATATGCCGATAAGGATAATATTATAAATTTCAATGTAACCATTGAACTTGTGTCACACGTAATTCCTAGTTTTGTCACTCAGAGCTCTGTGAATTGTCTGTCTTCACAGGTCTTCACCCATCATTTCTGATCACAGAGTTGTGCTGTACTTATCATATTATTCTTTCCAGACAATTGATGCAAAGCATGGATTTTAGCTTCAATAGGTATTGCAACCGCAATGGTTTTTATGAAAATCAAAAAGAATCTCTGCCAATCCATCCAATCACATTGGATGTCATTGAAATGGCAACATCAACAAAGCATGCACTTACATTTGTGCCATTTTGTATGGACCACTTCTGCCTTGTTTTTGTTTTGATGTATACTCAACAAGGGTTTTCACATTGAAATCAGCAAGAGGAGGAATATCACTCCATTTTTCACTGATATTTTGTGCAATGCATGCTTGAGGTGTTGCATAAGACTCTGGCAAAGTCATCCCATACATGTAAAAAAATTGCTGAGAACTCTTGGTGTTGTACGTTGTACAAACTCAGCATCTTCCTCAAGGTGGTGTTCTTGGGCAATGCCGTGCCTTAGCAACTGTCTAACAAGCCAATTTTCCATCAAAGTAGAAACAATTGCAATTGCTCCATAATCATCTATACTAGAGTTGCATGGTTAGAATTCTTTGATCACCATAGATTTCACTCCAGTTGACAATCCACGCCATCTAGTGGTTAATGATGTGACTGATGATGTGACATTGCATTAATCAAGACTTTTCCATGCTAGCATACTTTTGGGTTGGTTTGTCTCGGCAGTAAGGATATTCAAATTGGAACATATAGATATATCTTTTGGATACTTCTGTTGCCATACCCATACAGCAGTGAACAGCATGCGCAGCGCATGCCGTTCACTGCTGTATCAACAATCCCATGAAACATGAAACTGTCTTTACTTGTAGAATACCACAAGTACATGATTCAAAAACCTTGAAGCATTGCTTTCCTCCTTAGGATCATTGTATTCCGATACCCTGCTCCAACTGCAGGTCTCACTTTGGTCTCAATATTATGATGTAGTAGGTTTTGCCATGACCCTGCCTCGTCCCTTTTCCGTTTCCGTTTTCATTTTTCATCGTCTTGCCGTCCCATGGCGGGAAATGGGGACACCAACAAAGACAAAGAGCGCGCGGCGGGTGAATCAAGCAACCGATCCATCATGATTTTCCTTCCACCACCACCACACGACGACACACACACATGGGCATCAGCAGGCGGACGACGATGGCGACTACCATAATATAATGACAAACAATAGCAGTGCATGATTCGCCATATTACTCAATCCAAGCCTATCGATTTCGAGCGAATGAAATATTAATAATATCATAATGTCCTCCGTTCATACCAAAAAGACCAAATCCGTCAGCGGCACCAGCAAAAGCCGCGGCAGCAGCGGTGGTGGCGGCGGCGGCGATGACGGCATTCGTCAAACCGTTCCCTCCTTTCACCGCTCCCACATCTGTCGCAAATCGGACGTTCGGAAACTCCATCGCCTTTCCGCTCCACACGTCGAATCCTTCAACTACTTTCTCGATGTTGGATTACAGCGCGGCATATCCGATATTGGCATTCACGAAATCGACATGATCGACCCATCGATCGAACGCGGCGTGGGATACGTCCCCGGAAAAAGTGCCGATACCATTCAATTCTGGTTGGAGAATGTTCGGATTGGCATGCCTACCAAATCCCAACCCTATGGTGTTGGTGCTTCTTCTTCTTCTTTTTCTACTTTTCAACAACAGCAACAGCATTCCCTATTCAAATCCATGAAACTCTATCCACGGGAATGTCGTGAATTGGGCATCATGTACGCAGCTCCAATAACAGCTGAATTCTGTTATCAATTCACCAAACGAGATGGATACGGAAACGAAACTGCCTCGGGTAGCATTACACGCCTATCCCGCAATTTCGGTATGATGCCCATCATGGTCATGAGCAAGGCCTGTCATCTCCACGGGAAATCTCCCTCGGACTTGATCCAACATCGGGAAGAACAGACGGAGTTCGGCGGGTACTTCATCGTCAGTGGCATAGAGCGATGCGTTCGATTGCTGCAAGTGCCGCGATCGAATCACGCCACGAGCATCCAACGCAGCAATTACAAAAATCGCGGCAAGCTCTACACCGATCTGGGTGTAGCGATACGTTGTCAACGGTACAATGGGGATATGAGCACGGTGACCAATACCTTGCATTACTTGACGACGGGCGGTGCCACTTTGAAATTTGTGGGACGGAAACAGGAGTTTCTATTGCCAGTGGTTTTGGTGATGAGGGCGTTGAGTGGATGTGAACAAGGAGGAGAAAGGGGTGCTAGCAGACAGGGTGGTGGAGCAGGGGGCGGGCATGGAATCACGGATGAAGAGCTCTTCAATCGCATTGTACAGGGAGACGAGACGAACACCTTTGTTCGTGCGCGTGCCGAATTGTTACTGCAAGAGGCACGACAATTCCATGGTATGCAAACTCCAGAGGAATGTTTGGCGTTTCTGGGGAGTCGATTTCGGTTGATGAGTGGAAAGGCGAATAGTACGAGTGATGTGGCTATTGGACATTATATCATCAATAAGTGAGTGCTTGTGTGCGTGTGTATGGGAAGTGAATTGTGTGTGAAATATTCATAAATGATGATTAACATCGTTTAATTTTGCGACTACGACTCAGGTACATTCTCATCCACCTTCCAAGTTACGGTGACAAACTGGAATATATCCTCTTCATGCTACGCAAACTCTACTCCTTTGCCGCTGGCGACTGTGGTGTGGATAATGCCGACTCGCTCCAAAATCAAGAGTTATTGCTCCCAGGGCACTTGATGTGCACGTTCGTGAAGGAGAAGTTTGATGAGACACTGGACAATATCCGCGTTGGCCTTCTAAAAGAAATGCGTGTCGACTATACCAAATTCTTGACAAATGTTCCACAGGCAAAGTGGTGGATGAGAATGGTCGATCGATATGGTATGTTATCCGCGGGTGGGATTGGGAAGAAGGTGTCACATTTCTTGTCGACGGGGAATATCATCTCGACAACAGGGTTAGATTTGATGCAAGTGAGTGGATACACTATTGTGGCCGAGAAGCTCAATTTCTTGCGCTTCTGTGCACATTTTCGTAGTGTCCATCGTGGACAATTCTTCATGGAGATGAAGACTACAGCCGTGCGCAAGTTGCTGCCCGATCAATGGGGTTTCCTTTGTCCAGGTGTGTAGTGATTGTTATCATGTGTATGCACTTTGCGAATGATGGATATTGAACCCTGTGATCCCTCTATCGCTCCTTTCGTAGTCCACACTCCAGATGGGGGGCCTTGCGGACTGTTGAGCCACATGGCGCTGAAATGCAAGTGTATTGCCTACCCCGCCCCAACGGCGGGCGGCGAGTTGAAAGATTTGAACGAATTGTTAATCTCTTGGGGAGTGACTCCGTCGGGAACGGGAGGAGAGCGTGGTGACGGATGTGGAATATCTATCTTTACTGATCTGCCCGTGGTATTAGACGGGCGTGTGGTTGGCGGAGCTTCCGTCAAGCTGTGCAAGTCGATTGCAGCACAGTTGAGGTCACTGAAGGTTGAGGATAAGCCGATTGTACCTCCGACATTGGAAGTTGCTTTTATTCCCCCCGCTACTAAAGGTGGGCCCTACCCTGGACTATTCCTTTTCACCATAGCCGCACGAGTGGTTCGTCCTGTGCTACAAAGAGCAACGGGAAGGACAGAATACATTGGTCCAATGGAACAGCCATTCATGGATATCGCTTGCCTTCCAGAAGATATTAGGGAAGGAATTACTACCCATCAAGAACTCGATCCTGCAAATATGCTTAGTCTTATTGCAAGTCTTACTCCCTTTTCAGATTATAATCAATCACCCCGAAACATGTACCAATGCCAAATGGGGAAACAAACAATGGGCACACCGTGCCATTCACTTCCCTATCGAGCAGACAACAAGCTGTACAAGATCCAAACACCGCAAGCTCCACTTGTACAAACGGCAGTCCATGGGGAGTATAAGATGGATGAATATCCCAATGGCACAAACGCGGTGGTTGCCGTGTTGAGCTACACTGGCTTTGATATGGAGGATGCAATGGTTTTGAATAAATCGTCGTACGAAAGGGGCTTTGGACATGCAGCTGTGTATAAGACTGTGAAGGTGGATTTAGGACAAGAAATCGAAGAAGCTGTTTCGAGGGGAGCAGACAAGGATAAGATCAGGCTTGGGAACAAGACTAAACGCGTGAAGGTTGAGCCTGAGAATGAAGGTGATTTGCCTACGTTCAAGTATGAGTCCGTTTACCCAAATTTGGATGAAGATGGAGTACCACCGGTTGGAACGTGGGTGGATGAAGGCGATGCGTTGTATTGTCTCGCTGACGACGGAATGGGCAAGGGGTTTCCAGGCAAACACAAAGAGAAGGAGCGTGCTTGTATTCAAACGATTCGGCGGCTTAATTTGTCGGGCTCCTCGGCAGGTGGTAGAGGATCTAAGGATTCAAACGAAGCGCTCAGCGTCACTTTGAGATTCCCAAGGAACCCTGTAATCGGTGATAAGTTCTCTAGTAGGCACGGACAAAAGGGAGTCCTGTCTATATTATGGCCGCAAACGGACATGCCGTTTAGTGAAAGTGGTATCAGCCCTGATATTATCATCAACCCTCATGCTTTTCCTTCTCGAATGACGATTGGGATGCTGATTGAGAGCATGGCAGGGAAGAGTGGTGCCTGTCATGGAATGTTCCAGGTAGGTAACAACTTTGTCTTTACTATTTGTCTTCCTGTCGTTTGTGTCCCATTGTGAATCTTATGTTCCTGTAGGATGCAACACCCTTTACTTTCCATGAATCAGGAGACAAAATTGCAGTGGATTACTTCGGGGAACAGCTTCAAGCTGCTGGTTACAGCTATTATGGCAGCGAACCACTCTACAGTGGAGTATCTGGTTGCCTTATGCAGGCAGATTTGTACATTGGGGTGGTGTATTACCAAAGATTACGACACATGGTATCAGATAAGTTCCAAGTGCGATCAACTGGAACAGTTAATCCATTGACAAGGCAACCCATCAAAGGAAGGAAAAAGGGTGGTGGCATACGCTTGGGTGAGATGGAACGAGACTCACTCCTTAGCCACGGAACTGCATTCTTGTTACACGATAGACTACTGAATTGCAGTGATAGGCATATTGCGTATGCATGCCGTCGGTGTGGAGACCTGCTGTCGCCAGCAACCGAGAGGAGTGCGATTCTGTCAGCCGGCCAAAAATCATCAGATGTGATGAAACATCAACTGCGCGTGTTTTGCAAGAATGCCAAGTGTGTACGGGATGAAGCAAATGATGATGCTGTGCAACCTATCATACTTCCGTATGTTTACCGATACCTGTCAATTGAGCTGGCGGCGATGAATATCAAAATAAAGATCGATGTAAAATGAAATCAAGACGATTATTGAGACCTGAACCGATGGGAAAACCACTAACAGCGTTTCCACACCATCAGTGTTGCACTACAAGCAACCAGTCAGATGAAAATGATGGAAAAGTTATGAATGAAAGGGTTATCTAACAAGCTGTAGAAAAAGCATCACATGTATAACGCTGTCAACCGGACTTTCTTGTAATTCTTGTGTGAAATAAGAAGATGTGCCTGAAAATGAATGTCATTAACATCCATCGGGGGGACATGCAGGAGTGCATGGACTGTCATCTTGCAGCATCGGCTCGACCCACCAATTTTGATTGCTGGATTTGTACGCGGCCATGTTGCAATTACCCGGACGAGCGTAGCGACAAACTTGAATGTAACACATGCCACCACCATTCCTTGACTTCGACGCCTCGTCACATCCCACATACTTGCTACCTCGCCAAAGAGCCTGTGTAAGATGAGCATTGCCTGGATACCCGAGACCCTCCTCGTTGTCGACCCAACGAGCAACAACGGAATCAGCAGATCGTACTGCTGCGAAACTCCCAGTGCCCGAGTGAGCAGCGAGATTTTCTCCATATTGACTGTTGGGGTCTGTGGCGCGGTTTCGTCAAATGCTTCATGAGTGAGGCAAGTGAATCTTATTGATTAGCCGATGAAGCAATGCTGTGTCACTTACCATGAATCAATTCTCCGCAAGAAGCCGCCAGCAGCTTCTCTGCATATTCCCTAGATAATTCTTTCAACGCATTGGACCAGGTTAACGGGACGTAGGTCTTGCCATACCGCTGATGCCACTCCTGCCTTCGTGTGTTATGCGCTACCAACCACTCATTGTCTCGATCAGTCGTGGAAGTAATCTTGGAGTCGAACGGCAGATCCGAGAGATTGTTACCGTTACCACTTCCATCAAAGTTGGTGGCAACTCTAAATGGATGTGACCGAGTGTCCCAATCGCTGTCGTCACTGGGGGATGAAAATCGTTTTGTTCCATCGACATAGCCAGTGTATCGACCATTCCCCGAGGCACAGCACATTCCATCTTTGAAGAGATCGGTAATGGTGAACTTGTAGTCCCCTGAGGATAGACAGTATCCTACGACAGAGAAGTTGGTAGAGGAGACAAATTTAAGGAAGTTCAATGTATCATTTCATTCTCTTAGCAGTTTTGTCCTTACCTCCTTGATACGAACTACTTGCTGCATAGTTGATTCCATCCGGTGGACCCGAAGCAACCGTCGTCCAACTTCCAGAACTGTTATTCCGCTTCTTGAGCGTCCATGAATTCTCAAATCCATATTCATCCGTCCGTAGATCCAACTTGAAATACTTTTGATTAGCATTGCATTGGCGTCCTATGGGGTTGCTAGACGAGTCGCCGAGAGCTCTGGAGGGAGTAACGGACTTCTGTTGAGAGGTGCGAATGGGATGAAAGGTAGAGAGAAGAGAAAGATCAGAGAACTTGTTTCAAACTTCATCAATGACCGGATGATCACCCCCTCTCCCTTTCTCTCCAACTCACCTCTTCAAGCGACTCATCGCGATGATTTTTTGAATCGCCATCAGCACCAGGATCAAATCGAACACGCTGGCTCGGCGACAGAGGTCGATGACGAAGCATGGACGTTGACGTTGATGCAACACTTCCGTCATGACCGCCGGAGCCGTTGCCATCAATAATAGTTCTACCGTTTCCATCGGTTTTGGAAGAGATTGCTACCGGCAGCGCCAGTAGGATGAGGAACATCATGGTTTTTACTGGTACAATAGTTTTTCAATGGAGCAATGCGGAGAAAAATCTTCGCTATGGACTATGGACATCATCCAGCTAGCATCATCAAGCCGATTGGCAGCATATCGGAGGCGGGCGGACGCGCGCGGACTGATAGATATGAAGGAGGGGGAGTGTCAGAAATTCAAGTGGGGAGGGAAAATGAGAAAAGAGAAGGGAGAAGAAGAACGACATGAAAGAGATACTGATTCCTTTATTTCAATTCAAATTCCAAATTCAGCATTTCTTTGCTTTGATACTCCCCCCATTGCTCGAGTCGAGTCCTTTGCCTCCAGCCTATCTACCTCTATCTACGATCTAGCTAGGTTCAAAGATACGAGAAATTTTGTGTCAGGTGTCAGTGAGATTATTGATGATCAAAAAATGAGGAAGATGCTACTCAAAGTGTTTATTACTTCTTATTCCGTTCTCAAGCCTGATACTCTAGCCAAATAGTCATAATAAGAAAGAAGCAGCAATGCCCGCGCATCAAACACAACAATTACGCAACTATCTTGGTAACGATACCAGTCCCAACTGTTCGACCTCCCTCACGCATGGTAAAACGTAGACCAGTCTCAATAGGAACGGGGGTGATCAACTCTACATCCAACGTTGCATTATCCCCGGGCATGACCATCTCTGTTCCCTCCTTAAGTTTCAAGTCTCCAGTGATATCGGCAGTACCTATTAATTCACACAGTTCAAAAAGAAACAAAGTAAGATAAGACAATTTTAATTGCCATTGTTTCAGCGAAACAAGTCAATAATAACTCACGGAGGAAGAATTGTGGCCGATAGTTAGAGAAGAAAGGGGTGTGTCGTCCACCCTCATCCTGACTAAGGCAGTATACCTCGGCCTCAAACTTTGATGCCGTACTCAATGACCCAGGCTTGCAGAGTACCTGCCCACGCCGAACATCCTCCCTCTTCAACCCACGAATAAGCGCACCAATATTATCTCCCGCCATTCCAAAGTCCAACAATTTCTTAAACATCTCTACGCCAGTACATGTCGTCTTTGATTTGCTGCCATATCCCAGAATTTCAAGCTCGTCGCCGACATTAATTTTCCCCTGTTCAATCCGTCCAGTTACCACAGTACCACGTCCCGCAATACTAAACACATCCTCAATCGGCATCAAGAATGGCTTATCCAAATCTCGGGTTGGTTCCGGAATCGTATCATCACATGCTTGCATCAACTCAATAACCTTCTTTGCGCCTAGCTCTGGATCCCGTCCCTCGGCCGCCGCCAATGCCGATCCACGAACAATGGGGGTCTCGTCCCCGTTGAATTCGTAAAAATCGAGCAGTTCGCGAATTTCCATCTCGACTAATTCAAGGAGTTCTTCGTCGTCGACCATATCGCATTTGTTTAGGAAGACGACGAGTTTGGGGATACCAACCTGTTTGGCGAGGAGGATGTGTTCACGAGTTTGGGGCATGGGGCCATCGGTGGCGGCTGTGAAAAGACAATGCAATGTGACAATGGGGAGATGAAGAGAAAATTAGCTGCAAATCACAACATAGGATTGAAAGAGAGAGTTTTTCAATAAAAGAATACAATTTCCAATCCAAAATGAACATCCCCCACAAAAGACGAAATTCAATGCAACCTTTTTTCCAATGCATAATAGAATAAAGCCACAAGAAAAGGGACAAGGAGATGGCGAATTTAGGATAATTCGAACTTACCAACCACCAAAATTCCTCCATCCATCTGCGCCGCACCCGTAATCATATTCTTCACATAATCTGCATGTCCGGGACAATCGATATGTCCATAATGACGATTTTCCGTCTCATACTCAATATGACTGGTATTGATCGTAATCTTTCGCGCTTTCTCTTCGGGAGCACGATCGATATCTTCATAACTCATAGCCTGGCACCATCCCTTCTCGGAGAGTACCTTGGTGATGGCTTGGGTGAGGGTAGTTTTGCCGTGATCCACATGGCCGATGGTGCCGATGTTTACGTGAGGTTTGTTGCGGTTGAATTTGTCACCGGCGGCGGCGAAGGATCGGCGAGAGAGGCAGTACAGACCAGAAGAAGAGCTTGGAGATGATAAGGAGACGACGGATTGGGTGGGAGAGAGGAGGAGGAGACGCTGCGCCGACCGGTGGGCGAGGGCGGTGAGGGTGGTGGTGCGGCTCATGCTCATGGTCGTCGGAGGATGAGTGTATCACAACTTCGGCTGACCTGGTTTGCTGCAAGATTTTATTAGATTTTTTTCGTCGGTGGACTTTGTGACCACAAAAGATTGTTACTACGGTCAGACCAAAGATTCATCTTGAGTAAAAAATAGCTTTCACTAACTTACTTTTCTCAACTCAATGCAGGCTGAGTGGGGGTGAACTTTGGGTCCGTTGCAGAGGCAAAGAATCCTGCACCACAAGTATTTAGTGGTATGTGGTAGGAAAAAGGATATCCCAATGTTTACATGGGGCTGCGGTTAAGGTGTGGATGCTAGGGATCATCATGATGCTGACGGACACTGGGTATGATTCATGATTGATGTGAACTGCTGAACTGCTGACTTTCTTTTCACTGAGCTAGTTGATGTGAGCAACCATCAAAGACAGACCACAACAAATGAAAATGACAAAAATTCTGCATTTTCATATGAGTGTTCTCCAAGAATGTTGTTGTTGTCCCACATCTTAGGCCAGGTAAGTCAATGACCATTGACAAACGTTGTTGTTTTGAAGATGGGAACACCTGAGTTGGGAACTGTTGGTCAATGGTGCGAGACAGTAATGACCATCAGTCAACAGTAAACAATTGATACCTGTTGGACAACGGAGCAGGACAATGGGTCAATGGCACTTTTGTAACAATGGGTACTAACATATGACCTATCCATTATCATGCATTATCCATTGTCCAAAATCTCGATTCTATTGTTCTCAGTTCCTCACGGATTCGAATTTGGCTTCTTAGCGAGTTTTATCTACATTCATTCTTTGGTAGACTATCGCCAAAGGTTTGAGGAAGCACAACAAAACAGTGGTCGCATATCAATCAGTTTTAGTTTTGAACTTGTGACTTGTGGACTCGCTCACTCCCGGGGAATCTCTCATCTTCAAGGGGCGGGGGAAAATGAGATAATAATTCCCATAAATTCGTAGTTCTGACGGAGAGATCCGACGGAACAAGAGTGATTCATTGCTAATATAAAAATAATCAACCCCCTGATTATTTTTCTTCTGATGGAAGCAACCTACCATCTCTTAGCAAGATAACCACCAATAGTGCATAATTCCATGCCATGGTCAGCTCATCAATTACACCACCCGACGACAACCACCACCCGTCCATGATGTCCTCGAATCACCACCAATTCAATAGCAGTTGCGACGGCACCAGCCTCAATAGCAGCCTGAGTCACGGATGTCTCCTCGAACCTCATCCACATCATGATAATGATGTGGATGNATTATACCACGTCCTCAAGTTCAAGACCAACGGCTGCCTCATTGATATTGCTGGCAGAACACAATCGTGCCATTGCCGAGAATAGACGAAAATCCATTGAAAGAGATGAGGGAGGGCGATTCGAGAGTGACATCATGTGTGGTGGCAAAAAGGTATTGCGTAGAAGATCATCGTTAGTGGGATCGGAGGCGTATCATGCAAATAATCTTCATGATCATCAACTACAACTACATCAACAGACACCACATCAACTGCTGCAACACACGGAGCAACAAAAACGACACACAAAAAAGGAACGAAGAAGATCATCTCTCGATCGAAGTGAGGGGGAAGATGATGCACGACGACGACATTTGAAGAGTGGGTTGGCGGCTCTGAAGCAGCAAAAGTACAACAAACAGAGAGTTAGCAGACATGATGATGATGAGCATCATCATCATCATCACCATCATCAATCAGTGCATGATGACGAACAGAATATGCTTCACCATCAGTTGCAACTGCTGCGACGGCATTATCATCATTCTCCACAATATCCGCGGCAACATCAGCAGCAGCAGCAGCACCAGCAAAATCAAGCTCCTCCAGAAGCAACGCCCGAACCAACTACTACTACGTTGGATCATCCCCACGACCCAAATACGACTCATCCGAAAAAGACGAAGAAGAAAAGTCATCGTGTTCATCATCATCATCATCATCATAAAGAAGATTACGGGGAGGAGCTTACTCGAAGAAGGAACACGACAAGGAGGCCATCAACTTGTTCCGAGGAGGGTGGCGGTGGTGGTGGATTAGAAAAAGTAAGATACAATCATGGTGGCAAGGAAGAGAAAGATACATTCGGTGACAAAAAGTATGGAACAAAATCACGTCCCTCCTACCATGATCATAAACATCACCTTCATGACAAGAAGTATAAAAAGAAGAAGGAGAGCAGGAGAAGCATCGGCAGTAGCAGCAGTAGATCAGAGAAACCTAGAAGAAGGAGGACAAGCACAAGCCCCAGCGGTCATCAGCGCCATCGTCATGATCGAAAGAGGGACAATGTACCGACTACCGCCACTTTAACTACCCGGACATCCTTGGATCTACTTTCATCCCTTCCCCAGTCATCTGCTGCCACCTCTACTGCCTTGGGTCGTCGTCAAAGGTATGGGAAGAAGTATCATGTCCCCGCAACTACATCATTGCATTCCCAAGCAAGTGATGAGGCCGTGGTAGGAATGGGAGTCGTTCCCTTGATTAGAGCACCTCCTCCACCATCCTCCACCCCCTCCATTACTTCGACTCCTATACCTACTACTCCTCCGTCATTTTATCATCCAAGGAAGAAAAAAGGGGGAGAGCAAGTCAACAACAAGAAAAGTGACGATGGGATCATCTATGCTTCATCCTCCTCCTCGTCGTCGTCGTCTTCGTCGTCTACATCATCCTCTTCTTCTTCATCCTCGTCTTCATGCGCAACAACTTTTTCCAATACCAGCCCAATCGATAAATCATCCACAAGTCAATCTTCGTCGTCCATTCAAGGTAGTGTCGACATTACCGCATCCACCGACAATGACGACGACGACAACAACAGCAATAGCATCGACGGCGAGGAAACGAACAACTCCAGTACCGAAGAACGATACCAACAGCAACGTTTGGAGGAATATGCCGGCAAACGNCGAGGAAACGAACAACTCCAGTACCGAAGAACGATACCAACAGCAACGTTTGGAGGAATATGCCGGCAAACGCGCCCTACGTCGTTTGGAACAGGAATTGGCGGATCATTCGGAATTATCCAATCCAATGCCATTCATGGAAGCATCATCATCGTCATCGCCGAATAATGTGGATAATAATAATACGACGTTACTGTCCAAGAGCGGAAAGTATGCATCCTCTGGAAGCAATGGCAATCATAATAACAGCAATACTACTACCACCACTGCGGCCACCTCCTCCACAAGCCGATCTATCCACATGAAATCCTCCATAACTTCCAAGAAATCCCATCCTCGCATACTTGATCGACGTAAATTTAACCGCGTTCCACAGGTGAAAAAAAGTGACCTAGTCATTGGCGAGTATTTGGGACGAGGGAATTTTTGCGATGTCTTCGAGGTAACGTGGATTTTGCCCGAGCAGCAAGTGCAGCTTCAACACCTTCAGCAGCAGTGGCGTCAACATCACCGAAATCAGAGTCTTGGAACGCAACTGCAACAAAGTAGTACATCCAACAATAATAGTAGTAGCAGTCGAAGTTCCAGGGGTGGCGGTGACGCTGGAGGTACTGCAGCTGGTACAGGAAAAGATCATTCGTCGACATCGATGCGCAATAGGAGTAATAGCATGCACAATTTGGAATCGAGCTTGGAATCACTGGCCCTTAGCTGTTCGAACGATTTGACAACATTATTCGATGATTATAATGATCGGTTGGCAAATCGACGAAGTATTAGTCAGGTTCGAACGTCACAGTCATTGGACGTGGGGGGCATGGGTCTGGGTGATAGCGGCAGTGGGGGGGAGGGAGGAGGAGGTGGAGGCGGTGGCGGATGGTCGCGCAATCCCAACGTGTTGGCATTGAAATGTTTACGTCCAGCGGTACGAGCACAACCGCGCAAGTTTGTAATTGGTGCCGAGGACTTGGCCCATGAAACAGCATTGTTGGCGTGTTTAGATCATCCCAACATTATTCAATTGTATGGACGTGCCGAGGGGTGCTTCTCGACGGCATTTCAAACGCGGCCGAGTACCAAGATTGAAAGCCCCAGTAGTAGTGTGAGTGGTGGTGATGGGGGTGTGAAGAAGAAATATCATCCAACCAACGAGGGGTATTTCATTATCCTCGATCGATTAATGTCCACTCTCACTGATCGCATCGAAGAATGGAAGGATGAATGCCACGCCATCAATACCGTATCCCATGTGCCCGTCCCTCCAAAAATACCGCCCCCCGAGTCGACATTGCGCGAACACTTATGCAAGCGTCTTAAAGTGGCATACTGCATCGCCGACGCATTGGACTACTTGCATACCAGCCACATTGTCTTCCGAGATTTAAAGCCAGCCAATGTCGGATTTGATTGTAATGATTGCGTGAAGATGTTTGATTTTGGGTTTGCCACAAGCATCGCACCATTACTATCCCAACCCTACGATGGGTACGGTCCACTCACTGAGACGTGTGGCACAAGACGGTACATGGCCCCCGAGGTGGCGTTGAAATTAGGATATGGAAAGGAGGTCGATGTGTACTCCTTTGGGATGTTACTTTGGGAGATTTGCGCACTTGATCGACCATTCAATTCTATACATACCGTCGAGGCATTCCATGATGTGGTGGTCTTGTGTGGTAAACGACNTTGATCGACCATTCAATTCTATACATACCGTCGAGGCATTCCATGATGTGGTGGTCTTGTGTGGTAAACGACCCAGTTTGAAAACAGATCCATTGTGGCCATCTAGTCTCAGGAGATTGATGAGTCAATGTTGGGATACCGATCCACTGGAAAGACCAACAATGGGAGAGGTGAAGAGTTTGCTTTGTAATGTGTTGAGGGATATGAATAAGGCCATGGAGAAGGGCAATATTAGTGGCGGCGGTGGTGGCAAGAGCAACGCTAGCCGAGGAGTTGGGGGCACAAGTAGTATTGTTGTTGGTGGTGCTGCAGGGAAGACTGGTAGTAGGGCACAACCAAGGAGGCAGGAAGGAGGGAACTTTATCCAGAAATGGAAGAGACGGGTCACAGTAACCTGAAACTATAGAACAATGATTGGTGGTGATCATCATCTCTGACTTCATCATCTTTCCTTCTGCACCCTTGAGTGTTCTTCAATATTTTTCCTTAGGATAGCACCAAAAGAAGTATTCAACCTCCAACTAAGTATCTAGCGATTTATGATACTAATCTCTCATGAGAGATTACACAGATCCAGCAAAAAATAATCGTCAATCAAAACGACAACCCAACGAATAATAATCACCATCATCTTCTATCTACCAGGTGGAAAGGAAGGAACGGGGAAACGGAAACGGCGAGTCACGAAGACAAAAGGGCGGGAAAGTTGACCTACCACAACCTACCGCAACCAAAACCAAGAATCCAATGCCCACCCAATACACAAAAATCGATCCTGACCATGTCATATCAATTCAGCAGTACAACCTCACTCTCCGATGAAACCTACCTCGAAGCATTCATCGAATCTATCTCGACATCTCTCCCCAATGAGATGCGTCGAAACTTGGAGCATTTGCGTGATCTCGACAATGCAAGTTGCCAACTTATGGAAGATTGGCGAGATAGACAGGATGNACTTGGAGCATTTGCGTGATCTCGACAATGCAAGTTGCCAACTTATGGAAGATTGGCGAGATAGACAGGATGCATGCTTACATGGAGTGGAGGAGTCGCTGGTCAAGGCGTTTAGCGTAGCGGTGGCGAGCGACAATACTACTACTTCCACCTCCTCCGCGAAGAGCTTTGCCAACACTGATGATAATGGGGAGAGTGTGACACCAACGGCGCGGACGGTGGAGGGGGAACTGGTAGTCGTCGGTGCCACGGACGAAAAGAGAGGTGGAGCCAAGAGGAAACAACAATCCCAGGAGCAACAACGGTCTACTACAGAAAAGAAAGCCGCGTGTACCCATTGCCGAGCTAGGAAAGTCAAATGCGATGGGAGGCACGCGTATTGTTTAAATCGTCCGACTTTGCTATCTCCCAAAGAGGGGGGGAAGATGAGTGATAAAGACACGAATTCTGTAATGACGACGACGAAGCAATCACCTTCCCATGACACTGATCCCGTTACAAACACATCACTCTCATCACACCAATCAACACTAACACCAACACCAACATTAATGACAAACCAAAATCCTCCAACTAGCGATGATATCGACTCGGCTCTTGCTACCCACCAACCAAATTGCACATTACAACGGCAAGAAATTACGTCCATGTACCATGATCTACAGCAATTATCCAGCGAGAAAATAGAAACAGCACATCAGCTTAAGGCAATGATAGATATGACATTGGGTCGCTTGAATCGTGATTTTGAAAAGTTCGAGAAAGAGCTCGGGATTGATCCCGCCAGTACAATTCCCACCAATGGTGAGAATGTCATGGGAGTAAGTTTGCTTGGTGGTACTATTCCAGGAGTTGGTTTTGGGACAGTCAATCATCTTGCACCCACCATGGAGAGTGGGCAGATGATGATGACGACGACGACGACAATGGTAGGTACACATGGTGCAAACGCCGTGAATCATCCAAGTTTGTCGTCCGCGGCATCAACATCATTTGCTGCTGCACCACCAACGTCGGCTCCACTACCAATCAATTCTACCAGTCTACCTGACCGCTCCACCACTATTGTCGGTGACGTGCCTCCACCTCCCAAATCTATTCAATCGACCAACCTTGCGGCTATCAAAGTCACGCCCGAATCACCCGATTGGATCCTTGCCAAGATTATATCTCATGACAAGTCCACTAAAATGTATACATTATCCGATGAGGATATTCATTCAAATCAAATATACAAAATTTCCGAGAGGCAAGTGGTGCCATTGAAGGGAACAGAACGTAACAAATGGGCTCGAGGAGATGTGGTATATGCCATCTATCAGTATCCTGATACAACATCATTCTATCACGCCACTGTTAGCACCCCTGCATTCAATGGATATGTTATGGTCCAATTCAAGGATGACTGGGATGCGAATGGAGTAACGCACGAGAAGGCAGTTTTGGCGGCACATGTTATGAAGGTCCCTCCTGGAGGGATGTGAAATGCTATCTGCTAT
>JALLAX010000056.1:0-24041 GCA_036939555.1 Discostella stelligeroides
CCTCGCCTTCGGGTGTGGCACCCGCCCTCGTTTCTGGGAAAACTGTACACAATAACTCCATGGGCTCATTGGTGGTGGCATCGCGCAACACCTCATCGCATCGAATCACGTAAGCGTACTTTAGTCGAACCTTCTCTCCTGCTAGTAGACGTTTGAAACCAGTTGGTACTTTGTTGTTGTTGGCCTTTCCCTCCGGTCCGTTCAAATCAAAGAAATCACTTCGTTCGATATATACAGATTTCCCGAATGGAACGGTACGATCGCCGAGATCACTCCGTTTGGGATGGCGCGGTACTTCAAATTCTTCAATCGATGAACCTAATATGATGTAATTCAGTTGAACGATCAACGAATGAGTTAAACTGAAAATAGAAAGTAACAGCAAATCCTCAGTTGTCATCTTACCATCCCAGTTTGATATCGTAACCTTCAGCGGATCCAATATCGCAAATGCACGAGGACAATTTTCATCCAACACCTCTCGTGCGCAATCTTCCAATATACCAAAATCAATATTCGAGTCACTCTTGGATATACCCATACGTTCACAGAATAGCCGTATGGCCGAGGGAGGCACACCCCGTCGTCGTATGCCGGATATAGTCGGCATCCGTGGATCGTCCCATCCAGTAACATGTGATTCTTCAACAAGTTTGATTAATTTTCGTTTGGATAGGACAGTGTATCTATGAAGAGCAAAGAGTGTGCCGTAATGATATTGTGAGATGACCTATACTACTTAGCTCAATATTCATGCAAAAAGAAAACATAAACACATCCAACTTACTTCAAATTCAATCGACTAAACTCAATCTGTCGTGGAGTGCAATCCACAAACCCACCCCGAACAATGCGTTCTGCAACCCAATCATACAGTGGACGATGATCCTCGAATTCCAAAGTACACAAGGAATGGGATATACCCTCGACCGCATCGGCGATGGGATGCGAAAAATCATACATGGGATAGATACACCACTCGTTTCCGGTGGCTTGATGAGATTCATGCTTGATGCGGTATAGTACCGGATCACGTAAATTGAGATTGGGAGATGTCATGTCAATTTTGGCACGCAAGACATACTTTCCATCGGGATAGATACCCTCTCGCATCTGTTGGAATAATTGCAGATTTTCAGGTATGGGTCGATTCCGATATGGGCTTTCTTTCCCAGCTTCGGTCAATGTTCCTCGATATTCTCTCATTTNCTAATCGCATGTGACACCGTCCATGGTAGGCACGTGCCACGGCAAAGTTGAAGGATACGGCCTTGGCATGTCCTAGGTGAAGATAGCCATTGGGTTCGGGGGGGAAACGGGTGATGATTGGTCGTTGCTGCGCATTAGTGGTGGTGGTGGTCGTTGCGGTGGATCGAGATGTTGCACCGTTATTGCCGTTGACAATTTCGTTGGCAGTAGTGCCCATTCGTTCCGTCTCGTCCATCATTTGCAGCTGTCCATTATTAGCAAGCGATCCACCACCACTAATAGTATCCCCGCCCACATCCAACAATCCCACTGGAGTCAATCCAGTATCTTGTTCGATAATTTTTGTAATAAAGTTGGGTGCATACGCGAAGGCGTGTGCGGTTGGCAACACCCAGGATGTCGTCGTGGTGACTACTGCGAGTAGTAGCAGAGAGTAGAGGAGGAAGATGGCGTTAATTAAAACTGGTGGAGATTGCATACGCTTGTTTGCCCGATGCCGTAGCAATGGCATCCTGGCGTGGCTAGTAGTCGCGTAGTTGTACCACATTTTCATTCGTATCTAGTGGAACATGATTGATAGAATGAATTATGAGTAGTACTAATTAATTGAAGGAAGTTTGTCGGAGCTGGCAAGGGCTGACGGACTTGATGGTGCAGTGATGCTTTTGGTGTGCTGCAAAGTCTTGAAAAGTTCCCGGCGGCATGAAACCGACGAATTAGCGAGGTAAGCAAAGAAGAAGTAGTAGTAGTAATGCTCGTTCGCCAAATTCATCTTTGTTACTTCTTGTTAACAGCTTGTTACGATGCAGACAATTGACAATTGTGACGTCAGGGTGTCGGCCAGACGGAGACTCTCCGTTCTCCCTTGCCTCCAAAGAAATCTTACAGAGACCAGAGCAGAGCGAAATCCGAGATCCAATTATTCTTCTCTCATTGCTCGAGAAATCAATCACCGGTAACGAACAACTTATCTTATACTACCCCAGAACCATGTCCGTAGTAGGAATAGACTTTGGAGCCAAGCACAGCGTCATTGCCGCTGCTGGTCGGGGTGGCGTGGATGTCATTCTCAATGGCAACTCGCAGCGTCTCAATCCGTAAGTGCTGCATTTTTTGTTGTTGTCGCCGTCGCCTCTTCGCATTGGTCTGGAGTTGAGTTCAACACATCCTCTTCTCTCCATCCCTCATTACCGCACCCTCTCTAACATGCATTCATCTCCCTCTCTTTTTATCTCTCTCTTCCCTTCACCTCTCGTAAATTTCAAAACAAATAAACGATGTACGCACAGCAACATGGTGGGCTTCGACCAATCCCGCTCCATGGGCGAAGCCGCCGCCTCCACCGCCCTCTCCAATTACAAAAACACCATCACGAACATGAAGCGACTCATTGGATTAGCCTACGATGATCCACGTGCACAGGCTGAAATGAAAAAGGCAGCCTACAAATGCGTGCCCTACCCACATCCAGGCAGTGGACCCGATGGCATTGCCGTNGTCAAACATATGGGTACGATTGCCGCCGAGAAGGCGGCGTCGGAATCCGGACGAGATGTCAGTGAATGCTTCCCCCGCGATTGGGTCGTGGGTATTCCAGGCTATTACACCGACGCGCAACGTCGTGCCTTTCTGGCCGGGTGCGAAATGGCGGGGGTCAAGGGCGTCCAACGTCTCATGAACGAAAGCACGGCGGTTGCTTTGGCCTATGGAATATTCAAGGACATACGCAAGGAATTTACCGTCGAAAAGCCAACCCATGTCATGTTTATTGATATGGGCGCCACATCCTACTCGGTGTCCATTGTTGATTTCCAACCCGGTAAATTGGTGGTTAAGTCGGCAAATTACGATGCCGATTTAGGTGGTCAAGCCTTTGATACCGTCATTGCCGATTGGATATCCACCAAGTTCGAAGAAAAGTACAAGGGAAAGCTAAGTGGAAATCCACGCAATAATCCCAAGGTAATGTTGAAGCTATATGCGGCTGCCGAAAAGGCAAAGCAAACGCTCAGCCCGGCGGGTGTCAATGAGGCACGGATCAATTTGGAAAGTCTCATGGATGACTTCGACTTTAGCATCAGTCTCATGGCCGATGAGTACAAGACCATGTGCGCTCCACTTTTGGCACGGTTGGCGGGTCCCATCGAGCGATCGTTGGAGGAGGCCAAATTGAAGAGTTCCGACTTGACCTCCGTTGAGATTGTGGGAGGAGCCACGCGCGTGGGTAGCGTGAAGGAGACATTGTCCAAAATTTTGGGATTGGATATGACTGCCGTCAATAATGGCCTGTCGACCACCATGAATGCCGATGAGGCCGTGGCGCGTGGGTGTGCTTTGCAGAGTGCGATTCTGAGTCCGCGGTTCAAGGTGTTGCCGTATGAGGTTATTGAGTACCAGTCGTTCCCTATTAAGATTGAATGGGATGGATCGAGCAGTGCCGCGCATGCCGAGGTGGGAATGGAGGTGGATGGAGCTGATGAGCCAGCGGCGGTGCATCCTCAACCAACAACTTCGACTAATTCAGTGGTCATGTTTGAACGTGGATGTAACTTCCCTATTGTTCGGAGGGTAACATTGAAAAGGTCGGGGAAGTTTACCGTCGATGCTCGTTACAATGACGGAGGAGGCGTCGAGGATAACAAGAGCATTGCTACTTTCCACATTCATGCTCCCACCAATATCGAGTGCAAGGTCCGTGTGAATGTCAAGCTCGATATTCATGGTTCGTTGTCGCTAAGTTCAGCACAGATGGTGGAAGAAATCATCGAAAAGGAATTGGAGGAAGGGGTGGAGGCCAAGGCGCCAGAGGTGGACGGTGGGGAGGCCAAGGTGACTGTGGACTCGAACATGGTGAAGAAACCAAAGCTGAAGAAGACTAGTCTTGCATTCACCACCGTTAGACCTCTTGATTGGACGGAGGCAGAGATACAGAAGGAGATTGAAGTTGAGGTGGCAATGACCAATGCCGATCGGGTCGTTCGGGAGACATCCGATGCCCGGAATGAGCTTGAATCTTATATTTACGACATGCGCGATAAAATTGTTTCCGAATCGCAGCTGGCTCCGTACTGCACCGATAACGAGAAGGCAACCTTCCCCACCATGCTTGAAACGTATGAAAATTGGCTGTACGAAGAAGGATTCGACGCTAACAAATCGGTTTACGTTAAGAAACTTGACGAATTGAAAAAAGTTGGTAATGCCATCGAGAACCGTCAGTATGAGGCACGAACTCGTCCCAATGCCATGTCTACATTGCAGAAGACCGTCGAGAAGTACACGTCGTGGCTCAATACGAGCGCTGGGGATGAGAATTACGATCACATCACTGAGGAGGAGCGTGCTCTCTGTTCGGACAAGACAGACAAGGCGAGTGCTTGGATGTATGACATGCTTGATAAGCAGGGAGGGTTGGCAGCCAGTGTAGATCCCGTGGTTACCGTCGAGCAGATCTACAGTAAAAATAAGGAGTTGAATGATGCTGTGAGCCCCATCATGCACAAGCCCAAGCCAACGCCCAAGGCCGAGGAGAAAAAGCAGGAGGATAAAAACCCAGAGGAGCAGAAGAAAGAGGAAGGTGGTGCTAGTGAACCTATGGATACAACGGAGCCCATGGAAGAATCAACTTCCTAGATAANTGTGAGCCCCATCATGCACAAGCCCAAGCCAACGCCCAAGGCCGAGGAGAAAAAGCAGGAGGATAAAAACCCAGAGGAGCAGAAGAAAGAGGAAGGTGGTGCTAGTGAACCTATGGATACAACGGAGCCCATGGAAGAATCAACTTCCTAGATAACTAGATCGCGAGAGCTGGAACATAACCTCGTATTGTGCAAGAGGGGTAGTAGAAGGGATGTAGAGATGGACTAAGCTCAACATTATTATCATTATATTGATCGCTTGAACTCCATTGAATGTTTACTGTAGAGCTTCCTCCCATCCTTTCGCGGGTTGGAAAGAGGAAAGAATAAGAGAGCCACAACATCATGCCTCTAGACCTTTACCTGTTTGGAAAAGCTGAGCCAACAGCTCCACAGAACGCCGAGCACAGCGAAATCGCCAATCAGCACAAGCGATTTTGGCGAGTTGTCTTAACCCATGACAGAGTGAGAGATAATGAACCAGGATCAGCAATGAACTACTTCTGCTTCTTCTTCTTCTTCTCCAATTCATGCGGTAGTAGGAGCAGGAGTACTTAAAGATGGAGGAATCCGACTTGATCGATAACAGGGGACGATCAGAAAAAGTTGCATCAACCTGTGGCGATGGCGACGACGGGGCTGAACTTGGCGCAACAACGACTTCGCCTGCCGCTCCTGATGGGAACGACACAACACAATTATTTAGCATAGATGACGACGACGACTCTACCTCGGAAGAAAGCATGGGACCTCCACCTATCGACGGAAATGACGGCACGGACAAGTCTGGCGCTGCTGCCTTTGCGGGAGAGTCTAATAAGGTAGCAGTGGCGAGGCCGATCAAGCCCGAACAAATCGCGATGTCAAACTCAGGTAGGAGCATAAAATCAGGTGAGAGTGCAGCGACAGCTGATGTAGCCACGGGAGCAAACGAGGTAAAGAATAAAACCGATGGATCCCCTCCCACCAAAGATCATATATCCACTTCTGTCGTGTCGAAACAGACAACTGACAGAGAGGCCGATTTTGGCCCATTTGTGGAGCCAGATGTCGATTCGGAGTGGAACCCGTTTGGGGATGAGGATACTGATGAAGTTGGGGCAACTCACCAAACATTTTCCCTTACAGATGATAACGAAATAGAAAACCTTCGGAAAGCAATTGACTCTGAATATGAGATGGCTCTGGAGGATCACGAAATTTCATGGAAAGCTAGGTACGGTGCTACCAGAATGTCGTTCGTACTGTCCTTCCTCTTCATGCTGCTTTATCTTTGGCTCGGTTGCATGTTCTATCGATCGGAAGCGGGTTGGTCTATTCGCGATGCGTTGCTATTCACAGTTTACACCGTGACAACTGTGGGCTACGGAGGACCGCAAATAATTCCCAATACAGCCGCATTTCATGCATTTACCAGCATATATGTACTGGCGGGCATTTCACTCGTTACTGTTTTGGCTGCACATACATATCAATTGGTGACTCTGGAGGCGTCAAAGATTAGGTCGACGCCCTCAAGGCGACGAAAGCACTCACAAGAGGGAAATTCCGCATCGAATGAAGCTGGACAGGATACTCTGACGAGAGAGATCGATAAATATCGGCAGCAATTCATGAACGAATTAGAAGACCTTGTGCGTGAACGACCGATCTTGGCAAAAATGAAAGATAGAATGAAGGAGTGCCAAGTATATCTGCAAACAACCAAGACTGGAGGAGTGTTGAGTGTGGCATTTCCGTGCCTTGGGATGATATTCCTAGGAGCAGTCGTAGTTGGTACGATTGAAGAATGGACTCCATTGGCAGCCGTGTACTGGAGTATTGTGACACTGACCACCGTCGGTTACGGGGATTTTGTTCCCACGAAGAATTCGTCCATTTGGTTTTGCACACTATTCTTCATCCCTTCCTCTTTGTTCTTCCTATCGTTTTTATTGGCACACGTGGCGAAATCATATATCCGTTTACATTCCGTGCACGTTACTCGATTAGAAAAGAAGATTCGGCGAGAGAACGAGCGTCGTCGAGCGGAGGCTAATCGATCTGAGGTGGCAAAATGTAATGCAGACCCAAATTCATCCGTGGATGATCCATCCAGAGCAGGATCATCTGGATCATTAGAGGAAAACATGGAAAAGGGATTTACAACAATTATCAGCTACACAGAAGATGACAATCTCGGCAGTTCGATGAAAAGCAGTGGGCTTTTTGGTGATCAGGCTGCAGGGAGTATTCACGATGTTGGTAACAATGATCCTCTATCGACTGAAAGTTCACCAGGACTGAGGTATCGAAAATCTGTGCTCAGGAATAAGGATTCATCAGCACATGGTGGTAGACCAATTACCTTTGCGGAGGCTCATAAGTCACTGAACCAACACTCACAGTCCTCAGCTGCTCCATCGGATAATCTCTCTAGTGAAAGTGACGATGGTTCCACCAGACCGTCTCTTGATGTTCGATTGAGTGTTCAATCAAGAATTGCACGAATTATTGCGGACGAGGTGGCTGGTTATCAAACCGGTGTCATCATAAAGGGTCTCACGGTAAGCTTAACTCTTGGTTCTCTTCGCGACACGGCAGAGAAGTGGAAGATCCCTCCACAAGCTTGGAAGGCGTTCAGGGCGGCGGCATTTAAATCGTTACTCTTTGTGGGTGAACGTCAATTAATTTGCGATGGAGCGGATGCACTCTTGCAGTTGAATGTCGTTGAGTTTCATCAAATATTTTCACCCATGTTAGCTGCAATGGGAGAGGCAGGCTGCATGATATCCTGGTTAGCGTCGACAGACGTTCTTGCTGATGTGGAGTTACGAGGAGGAGCTAAATATGGGTTGAATAAACCCATCTTCAATGGAACTCTAGCTTAAAAATCATTTATTAGGGCATTTAGGGTCGTGTGGCTAACAACTTGTGAGCTCCCCCCAAGGTCGAAACTCTGATACCAATTTATAATTTGGGGAGATTTGGAACTGATAAGTGGTGATTGATCATTAATCGCTTTTGTAACCTACTATGTGTAAAATCCGCACAAACTCACAGGACGATGACCGATGACACCTTCTTCAACAATATTATCTCTTTAGTCTTTAGAGAGGCAACTGCATGCAAGCCAGAGATGTCAAGATCCCGTTTGTCCTTTTGTGTGTGCAACTCTGTGCAACTGTCTGCACGCAAGCAGCAAGCAGGATCAGCTGCAAGTCGTTGTCTGTCCACCTCACCATGCGACTTGGAACAGCCCGCGTTTTCCCTCGCTCTCCTCTCTCCTCTCGCTCTCTCCTCTTCTCTCCCACACGCTCATCGAAAACATTCACGCTATCGTACCTATGCGATTCACATGTGACTGTTCACCGATAGATCTCTGAGAAGCCTAAATAATACCTCTTGGTTACATCAAAGATAACAACGAAGTATGGGCACTCCTCTCGTAGACACCTCCTCCAGCAGGAATCGGGAGGCTGCAGTCGAAACTCTTATTGATATGGATCCGAATGGAGCAGCGTATCGTATTTCTCGAGCGAAGGTGTGTTTATGTTGTGTTTGACAACGATGATTTGATTGTGTGATTGTCCATGCCGTTGGTGGTTGGGCCATGATTAAATTACCTCAAGAGGAACATTCCTATGATTTGCCGAGCTCCGTTCTCTCTCACTTCGCGTAATTTCACTTCACCGCACAGAACGCTGCTCTACTGTCCGCCTTGCGAGAACGGCCGAATCGCATTACCGATGGAGCTTTATTCGAAGCCGCGCATGCTTTGGGAAAATACGAAATTGCTTTGGATAGTCCAGAAGTTTTGGATTTGTACGGTCAGGAGAGTTATAGACGCAGTCTTAAGAGGCTGGACTCTGATAAAAATGCAAACGGTGACAACAGTGCCGTTATTGATGTGCAGACAGGGACTGACAGTACTGTCGATGATAAATTAGCATCGACGACGAAGAATGAGCCTGGACTCAGAGAGAAATGGGAAACAAGAATTCTTCGCCATCATGATAAAATTATCCGCGCGAAGAATAACGCAAATCCTACCAAAACTCTGGGGAATGCGTCAGCAGTAGCAGCAAGTGCCTCGGGGGGCATGCCTTTCAGACCGGCAGCCTCAACTCACAACGCTGTGCCACCCCCTGCATTAATATCCGCGCTACGACAAATCTTTGGATCTGCATCATCTCATAATATGCAAGACTTATTGGACAGTACGGACGAGATTTCAGGCGCACTCGACGGTGGTAGTTCTGAAAAGTTATCTGACAACACTCTCCCGTCCCTTCTCTACACGGTTCTCAACCATAATGTCTTTGTGGGTTCTTCTGCGACGTCAATCCCTCAATCGTTGCCAACATCTACAGCATCTGATGGCAGCAAGTCTTTGAATAATGCCCGCCATGAACGAACTAGCAGTGGAGATAGTAGGAAGTCATCGGATACCAAGCGTGATTCGAGGATGGTGCTGCGCCATGATGGGAACGGCAGGGAGGGACGAGGCAGTGAGGAGGACGATATTGTTAGTGCGGGAGGACAGAAGGCTCATGATTCCAGAGACTCGTCAGTAGCCACCTCCGTAGGTGGGGAAGAGACGGATGATGGCAGGAGCATCAATCAACGTTCTAGCGGCACAGAAAACATTTGTGTTCCAGACGAGTCACCGTTGTTAGTCAGAGCCAAGGAAATTCCATGTGTACCATCGGCTGCCAATATAGAATCAATTCTAGGAAACACGTGTCGTGACATGCTACACAGAAGTGGCACGCAGAACAGTCGTGTGCATGGACTACTGATTGCCGTACTATCAGTCATTACTGGATGTTTATTCTCTGACGAAGAGTTGGAGAGCATGAACTTTGGGGGTGTGGCGGACGGTTCCGCTCCGTCAACGACATTGGCAACGTCACCTCGATTTTTGGATTCATCAAACACTGCTGATCCATTTGCACCGTTACTTCAAGTGGGAGCTCTACTCTCTTCATTTCCTACAAGTGGGGTAATGAATGAATTTGCGTTGGATAAACAACTACTTCGGTATTTTGCCACGGCATCCTCCTTGTACGAAGAGCGGATTGAGATTCAGAAGGCGAAGCTGTTTCAAAGTCAAATGCCATTGCCCCCCACCAATGCTGCATCAAAAGTAGCACAACTGCTACCATTACCGCTGCAAGAGAACAACTCTGATGTTGAGAAAGAAGAGTTGACATCCGCCAACGATGTTGTTAGTGTCCAACCTGAAAGAGTTACGTCAGATTCCGAAGTGAGGGGGCCTGACTCGATTGAACACCAGAGTGGTTCGGGACTACTCGGTACTTCAGAATCTGGACAATTGAATCACGAAGACACCAGCTCAAATATCGACATGGCACCCGCGTCTGATGCTGAAGAACACACTGATAGACCAACTCATGATAATAGCGATGTCTTAGCCCACATTGACGACGATGACGATGAGAATGACGACATTGAAGAAAACGAAAGTTTCTTTGAAGAGGATCCTAATGCAGGGGATGAGTTTTCTGAATCTGATCATGATGATGATGATACGGGAAGTAGTCACGAGGAATCCGATGATGATGACGATGACGACGACGACGATGACGAGGATAATGATGGAGAACTTGAAGACGAAGACCAGATTGAAAATGATGATGAAGACGAGGAGCTTCAGCGTGCATTGACCCTCAGTCTCATCCCAGCAGTTGAGGCCGATAGTTCAGACGAATCGCATTCGGATGATGGCTGCTCCCATCATTCCGAGGAATCCCATTCGGAAGTGTCAGCTGATAGTAACGTTAGCGATGCTATCACCGAGGCCGCTGCTGAACGTGAGGAAGCACTCACGATGGATATCTCCTCAAGTGCCAATCTAGAGACCAATGTCACGACCTCAACGCCGAGCAAATCAACGCTGGGAAATTTATCTACGCCAAAGAGTGAAAAGTCGGCAACTCTTCCGCCATTACCCACGCCCCCACCGCTATCTTTATTGTCAAGCCATGATCGCTCTCTTCAAATTCATCCCTATGGCTTGGTTGAAACAGAAAAATTCTCCTTTGATAGGCTTACAACGTCTGTATTCGAGCCCTCAGCATTGTCCAACTTTGGAAAACTACCTGCATCACATGTTCTAGTACACTTGCTCCTCGCTGTACTAGAAATCATGCAGGATCAATGTTCTTCATCAGAAGGGTCTGATAACAACAGAACCCCTGATATGCCGCCCAAGGTCATATCGAATTTGTTTCCAAAAACCGGCACCGATCAAAGCGCAGAAATGAAAGACATCGAGGATCATCACGATAATGCAAAATTCCTTCCAGATTCAACCATGGCTTCATTATTGATTGTATCACTCCATCTTTTGGGTCATCTGAGAGACTCGGCACTGAAAACGTTGAAAGATGCGATTTCTAGCTCGGACGAAGATTTTAATGCTAGTGGTGACTCCGGCGATGGAGGGAGAATCCAAACGGCTCACAACTCAGCACTAGACTGTGACGAGGCAGACGATCCACTCATCGAGAAGGATAATCCTGCCGGTGCAGAAGGGGGTGCGATGTCTGAAGCTGGCTCTTCGAAGGACAATTCGGAATCTTTGGGAAACAAAGGACTAAAACGCAAAGCTGCAGCGGCTGTGCAGATCGCTTGCCTACGATCTGAAACAGAGCTTAAACTTGTGAAGACGTGGACAAATAGGGTAGCATTTTATTCCTCTTGCTGTATTCTTAATTTGAGGTGTTTGAGACATTTGATAGGAAAGAGTATGGAGCATGCTGGTGGGTCGAGCTCCTTGCACAAAAATTCGCTTATCGAAACAGAGGTAGATGGGAAGCAGAACCCTGCTCTTACATTATTTACTATACCAGTCAAGGCACGCCTCTCACTCCTCAGATTACTATCAAGCTTTTACAGCTCCTCAGCTTCGAAGTCGTTCCAATCCTTGAAGCTTTTAATGGTCCATTTCAGCAAGCATAATGATGATTCAACTCTTCGACCTGATTCACTGCAAGACCAATTCTTCGTGTCAGGATTGTGCAATGAATCTCTGTGTCTTTGGGGATACGCACTGCCTTTGCTATTTCCCGATCATCAGGCGCGTGTCGAGTTGTTGGGCAATTTGCTGGAGTCATTGTCATCCGAGCCGTCAATGATTGTCGATTCCGAATATAATGTTGAGCCAACAAACATTGGTATCAAGTCATGCACTTGGAGTGATAATGAATTACTCTGCTGGAAAATAGACATTGTGAGCAAGCGATTGCGAGTGAGGGACATGTTGAATTGTTTCGTGGCAGCTCCGATACTGGAGAGTAACAATATCGAATTTGGTCAGATCTCTGCTGAGTACAATCCACAGTATGCAATGAAGCCAGCTGGTACTCATGATTCTTTGCCAATTTTATCAGCCCTTTTGAGTAAAACAATTCTGGAACGGTCACACGGAGTCGGGAGTGAAAAGAGCAACAATCTCACCAAATTTTATCTTGCCTTATGCCATCGAATCACTTTGGTACAAATATTATGGAACGACCTATCAATATCCTCCATTGACGCCAATGACCATGACATTTCAGGAGGAGAGTCAAGCTTCATTTCGGGATCAGTTGGGGGCATTGAATCGTCTTGGGTTGACAGAGGATCACTCCAGCTCAAACCCAATCCCGAATCTTTTTATTTTGACTCAACGAAATGTGCTGACTCCATTTCCGTGACCTCGTCATCGTTTTCTTTACCTCCTACTATTGCAAATCAGCGGGCAGTCAAAGTTTGGGGCACTGTTCTTTCCACGACTTGTTTCCTTCCAAAGAGTGGAATGCATCGATGGGCTGTTAGGCTCGACAAGTGTGAACGAGGACACGTATTTGTCGGGGTCTCCACTTCTCGAACTAATCTCAAGACTTATGTTGGAGGGGACTCATTTGGCTGGGGTCTCATTGGTACTCAAGCCCTGTGGCATGATCGGACTAAAATACGAGGGGATTACGGCGCTACCTTTCGAACTGGCGCTGTTGTTGTCGTTACATTAGATACAAATACTGGGACGTTAAGTTTTGGTTTGTGGAAAGAGGGATCTTCTGCGCGAGACGCCACGTATTCGCCTCGTCCATCACAATCTCGTATTGGGTCGCCACGGCGAGTTCCATTGCAAGGGCAGGCTGGAGGAGGGCCTTATATTGAAGATTGGGGCATTGCATTTGAGGGTCTTCCGTTGGATGTTAAGCTATACCCTGGTAAGAATGTACATCAAACGTCATTACCAATAATATTTTGATATCACTCATCAAAATCGTTTTTGTCTGTTCATTGTAGCTGTTGGTCTTTACCAACGAGATGATCGTGTAACTCTCTGCACTGTTTCGCAGACACTTGTATCGAGTGGTGGGAGTGTATCAGTGCCTTGTGGAGATCTCTACTTCCCATCACTCGGCGACACTTCAGACGAGAATCACCAATTGTTCGTTCGATCATGGAATCAAACTATATGCTCTAACGGTATTTCCTTCGCAACAGAAATTTTCAGAAAGGCAATACAACATCTCTCGAATTGCGATTCGCTGCTTACGTCGGGCAACGTCTTAATGACTGAAATTCTGCCATGCTTAGCTTCTAGCATTTGTTTGATTCCCTCGTCCATTCCAACCCTCTCTGCGAAATATGCCATGGAACTTCTCCCCTTTGTCACAAGGTGTGCGAAAGTGATTGATAAATTTATTCAATCGAAAGAGACTTCCGTTGGGATCGACATGAGGGGAGGCGAATGGACAATTCGTACTTCATCTGCCGCAGAAGGGAAAAGGAGCAGTAAAAGCCCTGAAACATATATCGCTCTCATTGAACAAAATGTCACGCAAAACACAGCGACTGAGTGTACTCTATATGAAGGCAAATCATCGACGAACAATTTTTCCATCACCGGAGTGTCTTACGGCACTCGTGTTTATTTAGTCGAAGGCACTTCCGCGTATAACAGCAAGAATCTGAGTGGTAACTCTTCACATGATTTTTTCTCTGAAATATATTCTGAATCGCATATTATCGAAGCACGCCTCAGCCTGGACGGGGCGAGTTTCGAAGGCGTGCGGTATCACGTTGAAGACGGATCGTCAGAACGTGTTACTGGATTCTTACAACAGTCATCTTCCATAAATACATCCGGCCAATTTGATTTCATGAAACAGCTGATACAAACTGAATGTCTTTTGAGTCTCGCTGTTGGTCATCTATCTCTCATTTTATACTCTAAGACGTCAATGACTGATATTGACAACTATGTTGGAACCAAAGCGAGAAAAAAATCATTGGACAAGCTGCTCTCCACGTCTCTTATCTTATCAAGGGGAGTCATAGATTTTGATGGAAGCTCTGTAAGTCATGCTGTACATTCCATTTCGGAACGCTACAAATCAAAAGACGGGAACTCTGAAATTAGAGATCAGTGGAATAACGCAGTTTACGACTTTACGACGACAAATAAATTGATGGGCAACTTGACAAGAATGGAAGATGTGGTGAATATTTTAGAGCAACACATCTCTAGTTCGTGGGCCGAGCAAATGGGTTCTCTATCACGTCTTTGTCCTGACAAATACGCAGCTGCACTAAAATCCATCGCGAGTGCCATTTTCTACCACACATATCGATCACCTGCCGCGATGTCTGAAATTGTATCACAGGCTATTCAACATTCTAAGCAGATACTGGAAAATGGAGTTCGAGAAGCTCTCACTCAAGCGAAGGCGGGCATCCGATTCAAGTCTATTTGCGAAAATCATTGTTCACTTTTGGTCCTCATTGCGCAATTTCTCTTCGAATTTTCACCTGTGCCTGATATCAACCATTCCTTGAATCGCTTATTCAATGATATTGCTCATATATCGAAGTCCATTCATTCAGAGGAGGATCTTAGTTATATCAAACAGAGGATGCGTGTCAGAAATGAACAATGCACAATGCAACTCGTGGGGCTTCGATCATTGTATTTACTACTGCAACCAGATTATGAACTGCAGGGTATTAGTGTTCATGTCGCCGTCGAGGCAGCTTTGATCTCTTTGCCACGTCTGCTCTGTCCGTTTGCAATGAAGCCGTCATTTGAGCTCATCGGCAATAACGGCTTGTCAAATCACTGCACTTTAAGTGGCTGCACTGAAACCATCCAATCTTGTATCCACTCAACTATTCGCAACATTTATGCTTGTGTCGGATCAATTCTTGAATCCTCCGTTCATGAAGTGACAAAGTCGCCAACTCTCGGGCTTCTTGCTTGCTACTTTACAGACGTTAATCTCAACAGCGAAATTATCCTCAATGTCTTGCCGAGCTTGAGAGTACTCATGGATCGTTGTAGAGAGCAGAATCCATGCTCGGCCAACAAGCTTCTTGATATTATATGCAAGGAAAGAAATCTGCGGCTTCTGGAATCATCAGCCACGATACTTTTGTTATCGTGTGGTCAGATGTCACAATTATCTTCCAACTCATCATTGGTTGGCGTCCTCACTGAGAACCTTTTTCATGAAATATCTGAAACAATTGCTCTCGTTGCGAAGGACGTGATGGTGACCAATGAGCTTCAAGGGAAGGAATATGTAAGGTTTGATTGGATAACTTGCCGTTCGCCTCCTGAGGACAAGACAACATTAAATAAACCAGCTGATAAAGATATGGGATCCCTGAAAAGTCAGGGTGAGAGAGTAGCAATATTGAAGCTGATAGTCCAGTCCGATGCGCAATCATCTGATTATCTCAATCAGTTACTGGATATTCTGCACGTTGTGATCAATGCGCAATCATTCACCGAGAGTATAAATATGAGATCAGGTGCATTGCTTTCGACTATTGGGTTCATAATTACCCTTGGAGAGGAGAGTCGCGACAGCTGTCCGAAAATGCATCGGCTCCCGTTGCAGTTGAAACGTCGATTACTCCGTCTGCTTCGACCGATCATACTTGCTACGAAAGCAGATTCTTCGGTCATTCGTCAGCTTTTCTTAATGGCAGGAACCTATGCACACTTGACGTGGGAATCTAGTGGTGCAGTCTACTGTAACGATGGCATACTGATTGTTCGAAGCTCAGTATCCCTACTTCGTCACTTGTACATGTTTTCGTCATCATGGAGAAACTTGATCCATCAGCTACTTAAGGCTCGAGGGTCGGATGAATTTTTGATATTGCACGGAGTTCTCGCATTCTTAGGTGGTACTCCTGGCTCTCTTTCTCCGGGGGAATTAGTAAAGATTTTACCCGAGGCAGTAGCATCTTCTTCTTCTACCGTCGCATCATCCAAGACTCGTCATGCCAACGCATTGCCAGGATTTCATTTAAATGCAATGAATTCCTTGGGTAATGGCGCTGAAGAAATCGCAGTGGGTCTTTGTCGTCATGATTCACTCTCCGGTGTCATCAGCAACATTGATTCACACCATGGTACATGTGAAGTTATTGTTCTAGATCCGCGCAGTGACACCGAATCCACAACGGGAGGTACAAGTGTAACAATACGAGCCATGCACATCAGTGCTGCAAAGATAGCTGCTGCAGATGAGCTTCCTCTTTATCTAGACGCCACCAACTTTCCTGCCATTGATGTCTTCTCACAATTGTCCGATACCTTCAAGAATATTCCAACTATTATCAGCTCTAAGAGCTGCGTCCCAGGCAATGACTTGAAACTGGATACAAATGCTCATGCATTGATGGTTTGTTGTCTGGGACTTCGTTCAATGACAGTCTTTTTTTCTGAACCCAAGTTTCTTCAAAAGTACATTTATGACGAATCTGGTGCATTAAGATTGGTCGTAGCACATGCGTAAGTTATTGAATTTTTTTCGCCCTGTTTTGATTGGTTATGAAACTGACACCATGTATTATGCCATTGAAGTCTTCGCATAGGAAGTGTTCAGAACAGCAACACAAATGGTCTCAACTCTTTGCCCAGCCTTGAAGCCCGCTTTTTACATCTTCTCCTGATGCGACTGGAGTTGAAGTCGAGGATAAATGTGCTTGATCAAACATCACCTTCAAAATTGAAGATACTCTTCGAAGATAATCAGTTGATCACTGATGTGTCTACTGGATCAGTATCTGAAGGTAAATGTAATCATACTTCATCTATAGCCGAAGTAAAGACATCTGGTGGAGGCGAGAGCTCGTCCAGAAACAGTGCTTCTCGTGAGGCCTCATCAAATGAAAGACGTGAAGAAGAAAGAGCTGGTTCATTAGAAGGGCAAAACGACGACGACGATGGCGTGGCTGCTGCACATTTACGCGAAGCTGCGATTGTTCAAATGGCAGAGCTAGGTTTACCAAGGCAATGGGCAGAGCTGGCACTAAGCCGCGTGGGTGGAACTAACATTGAGGCAGCGGTGCATTTTTGTCTCGAAAGAGGCGGGGACATGGAACGTCTCCTTGTGGATGAGACCCAACGGCGAGTACCTTCGACGTTTGCATCAGGTCGAAGGAGAGGGTTAGGGGCTTCACGGGTGAATTCATCCAATCTAATACGGCAGCTTGTTGAAATGGGTTTCCCGCATCACTGGTGTGTTGAGGCATTATCCGCAACAAGGAATAATGTTGACGAGGCTCTTACATGGATCCTCATGAATGGAGATCGCCTCACTGTGGACGATGAAGCAGTCGAAAATGGGCGTGATGGAGAGGCTGATGACGATGACAATGACAGCGAGGATGATAACGAGGAGAAAAATGATGAAAGTCACGGGAACAACGATAACAACGACGAGGATGATATTATCGTCAAAAATATTGAAACTGATGTCACCCAACCTCCATCGAGTGTAGAAAATAGTGGCTGGTCCGGCATATGCCCCATTCGTCCTGTCTCTGGTCGTCCAGAGGTGAATCCGCACACGCTTGAAGTTATCGGTTCGCCTAGCAGGGAGACAAGTTCTGTCGGCACCAAGGGCGTCCTAGTGACGGCAGGGAAATGGTATTATGAAGTTGAGATCAAGACTGCGGGATGTATTAAAGTCGGATGGGCAGATTCCTCGTTTACCGGCCATTCCCTCATGGACGAAAATGACAGTTGTGGCAACGGACCACACACCTGGACATTTGACGGCTGGCGCCGCTATCGCTGGCATGCAAACGCGACAGGTCTGAATCCGTATCGTGGCCTCATTTGCATCCTTTATTTTGTTGCCTAATTCTCATATCATGTGTCTAAATTCTTTTCTGCTTCCAGATTGGGGCTGCAAATGGAATAAGGGCGATGTTGTGGGGGTCCTAGTGGATATGGACTCAAAGCGGGTTAGTTTCACTCTCAATGGCAAAGGGGAGGAGATTGGAATGGGCACTGCTTTCAGTGACGAAGGATTCCGCCCATCCAGCGGCGTGTACGCGTATGTGTGCTTGAGTCGGTGCGTGAATATCTTGTGCATACGAGGATTTTTAATTTTTGCGACATCGCTTCATAATTAATATGAATGCCTCTTAAAGTCGAGAACAGGTGAGATTAATTATTGGAGGAAAAGGCACCGAGCAATTTAAGTATTCGCCCCCGGACGGCTACTACGGTATTGGCGAGGCAATTCTAGACGGTGTGAATGAGAGGGATCTCCTAATCGCGGAGGAGAAAATCTTGGATGTTGAACAGTATACTCCAGGAATGAAGAAAGTAATTCTTACAGACTGTTCAGACGGGGAGCATGGCCACGAGCTTTTTGCATGGCAGCACAGATATTATGGTTCCGATGCATCCGTTCACCTTGGTTCAAGTAGACCAAGTATATTCGGACTATCGCGGGTGATTCCAAAACCCTTAAAAAGCGATAGCTCCACTAAGAGTATCAACTCAACGGTGGCAGATCTCTCGTCGCGCATGAGCAAAATATTTAGCAGCAAATGAGCATGNAACTACGAAAGAAAGAGGATGGCGGGGGGTCGATCAGAGTGACAAGTGAAATGCATATCAGACGAGCTCGACAAAGTACTGGAGGTCAATTTACATCATCGCACCTGTCGCCAATTTGTTTTGACCCTGATTTTCATGCTTCGTCAATATCCGTTTCACAAGATTTGAAATCAGTGACTTGTAATAACTCGGACGGACGTGGTGTTGCGTTTGGAAATGTCGGTTTCACGAAAGGTATTCATTATTGGGAAGTTAAGTTGGAGAAGGCTAACATTGGTAGTGTTTTCATAGGAGTTGCCGAGAAACCTTCTTGTTTTGAGAGTCAGCCAAGATTGAACAGGTGGCTTGGATGGTGAGATCGAATACTTTTATATTGAAATGAACACATATTTTCGTCTTTTCACTAGAGCTTATTACAATTTGCAGGGGCTTCGTCAATTTTAGAGCCACGTATTCATCCGGCGCAGAGAGAGTTTACGGAGTTCACTGTCATGCCGGTGATACAATTGGAGTGATGTTAGACTGCGATTCAGGAAGACTTAACTATTTCATTGACGGTGTGAAATATGGTGAACATATTCTCAATGATTTAGGCTGTGCGTTTGAGAACATAAGCCCGATGGGGTTCGATGCGGATGGTTGTGGAAGCGGAGGGGCTGCACAGGTTTGTTGGATACTTTGATGTGACCGTTGCATGTTGCCCCCTCCGTCTCAGTGCTCACGAACTGATATCATTTTCTGTCTCAGGGTGCACCAAGCGCTGTTGACGTCGGAAGGAATGGCCGATATCATGCGAATAGTGCAGTTCAGCCCAAGGCGCTATGGCCTGTCATCGGGTTACGCCATCCTGGGGATCAAGTTACGATATCATCCAAATGGATGACTTCCCATGGAGTCAAGGATACTGCTGTCGTGAAGAACATTTTGGCAGTAGATGAAGTATTGTGTGCGTATGAATATTCAAAACAACACATTCAATCAACACCAGACCCTTGTGGTAACATGCTCTCATTGCCGCAATGGTTCATTGAAGAATCTTTTCACGAGTGTAAGTTTTTCACGCGATTTGTTCTTTAATTGTGCCAACTCGAGGCTAATGTTACGTCTGCGACAGATAATCGGTGGGAGAGTGGACGATGGCTACGGTCTAGCACTCGAGGAAGTGGCCCGTGCAAGTTATCAAATTATGGTCTTGATGTTGACTTGGATATTTCACCGCTCTCATGTGCTGCTGCATGCGCTTCTCTTGGCTTGCCAGTCGCACTGCTCCATGGGGATAGAGTAGAAGTGAAACGCAGCGCGGGTCGGATTTTGGAGCTGCAGGAAGAAGCCGTAGTTCTTGGAGTTTGCCAAGGTCGCCTTTTTTACCGCATTGTATCGCAAAAGAGTGAGGGTGGAAGCTTGACGGAAGGCGGCGGCCGATCTTGGTTTTGGGACGAAAGCGAGGCAGTGGAGGGTGGTTTGATATTGATTGGGGAAGGCTCGGGCCGCTCCATACCGTTGCCTAAGTTGCGCTGGTTTTCTCCCTACTGCGGTGGCTTGAAAGTTATATATGCAGATGGTGCGGTTGGTAAGATTTCAAATATTAATTCCGGGAACTGTGTTATTCATCATTTCCGACGGTGCTAACTCGCTGCATGCTTCTTCACCCCAAAAGTTCGGTCTGATCTTGAAATTTTTGAAGGAGTAGCTAGTTTGGGTACTATAGCATGTGGCACAGTTATTCCATCAGAGCAAGTCATCGAGAGACGGCTGAACTCATGTGGCATAACTCGATATCTCATTCAATTCGAACCAATTGGTCGCGGCTGGATAAGCAGTCGAATGAGAGGAGGAAAAGAAGAACAGATTGTTGAGATACTACCAGTATGCGCTGACAAGGAAACGGATTCAGCTTGCGAACCAAATTACATGACACCGGAGGATTCCGCAAGAGAATGGTACAAAACTTTTACCCGTGAATTAGATTCGTCTAAGGGAGAGTCAGGGACCCACGCTTCTAATGAATCGATGGAGATTCAAAGCGTTCAGGAATTCGGGGAACTCTTGAGGCATGGAGTAATTGAGGGCATGGCTGATTTGGAATCAGACTCACTCATCGCATTCACCTACGGAAGAATATGTGACAACTTACCGTTCAGCTCTGAAGGAGATTGTTCATTTAAGACCTGTACTCATGTACTACGTGCAGCTCAACCATGCAAACCATTGCAACATTCCAGCATGATTGATCCAACGGTCCAAGAAGTCGCAAACGAAGCGCTTGTTCATGTACTTGACAAGTTGCCATCCACCAAAGCGTTGATGGCGAGAATTTCCATGCTTCGAGCTTTTAACCGCAGAGCTCGGTATGCACTACCTTGGCTTCCCCTTAGGCCATCTCAAGAATGTAGTGCAATTCTTGGCGGTTTGAGTGGCTTTGGGTCGTCGTTAGAGCGTGCAGGGAGATCATGGGATACAGAATCAAGAAACTCGGTAAGGCAACATATGTATTTATTGTTTACCACAATCTGACAGACACTGCTTTAACACCGGAGTGAATTCTACTTTCTAGTGGATACAAACGCCATCCATTTCATCCAGATTGAGAAACGCCAAGAAGATTTTGTTTCCACGCACCACCAGATACTTCTTAGACAGTGTCATGGATGCAACGACATCACCCACTCCTCTATCTCACGATGAATATGAGCTCCCCCGGGAGATTAGAACCATACGGGTCAACAGGCTAAAGGCCCGTCGAGCTATGGCATCGGAGGACAATATTCTTAAGAAAAAGTACAGTGTTTTTTCGCAGCTTCAAAAGGATATCAGTGGGTTGAGCGGAGCGACTCTGAGGCGAGGATTTGTAGCAAAAGGGCATGGTGGTCAAAAAAGAGCATTCAAAGTGAAACTTATTGGAGAAGGCGTCAATGACTACTCAGGACCATACCGTGAGGTATTTACCGATTCGATGCGAGAGATTACTGATTTAGACTCCTCCGGGAATAGTTCTCTTGGGGTTTTACAGCCAACTGCAAACAACCAATCGGATGTAGGCGATGGAAGGGATTTGTTCATTTTTTCATTACCGCTCGATCATAATTCAAACGCCGCGATCGGTCTAGTTGAGAACACTGCTGATATGCTTTCGCGCGAGGAAAAGGAATTGTTGAACAGTTTCAATAGTTTAACGATCAAGAAGGATGAAAGTTACCGAGAGATTGAAGAGGCCGTGACATACTTGGGGAAATTAGTAGGTACCGCTTGTAGACATGGCATTCCACTTGACTTGCCACTACCATTTGGACTTGTATGGGATCGTTTGACAGAAGAGAGGTACAATATTGCTGCGGTTATTAAGGAAATTGATATTCTTGCCTTCAGGACTTTGGGTGATAATAAGAGGCATCATATCGCGTCTTCCACCAGCAACTACGTGTTGGCAACACAACGGTGGTTGCTAAACGCATTCACAGAGGGGCTATCAAGTGTCGTTCCTGTGGAGATCTTTTCTATCTTTACCGGAGAGCAACTTCGGGATATTATTTGTGGAAACCCTGACATTGACGTAGAACTGCTTCGTAGAGTTGCAGCGTATGAGGGGTATACCAAGAGTGACAGAGTTGTCACTTACTTTTGGGATGTGNGAAACACTTCTTGCAGTTTGTTTGGGCGAGAAATCGTCTCCCTCTAAGAGCGAGTGATTTCGAAGCTCCGTTCGTGATTCAAAAAGATACAAAAGATGTGAAAGACGACGGAGATTACCCTTTACCCAGTGCTAGCACTTGTTTTTTCTCGTTATCACTTCCGAATTACCCCACGAAGGAAGAACTAAGGAAGAAGTTGATGTATGCAATCGAAAATGTCACTACAATGGAGAGTGATTTCGTCACGAATGACGCAGAGATCAGTGAAGGATGGCGAGGACTTTGAGATTTGTATCGAGAAATAGATAGAGGAATATTATGTTGTATGAGAACAATTATTATTAATTATTAGAATATTATTTTTCTTCGCGTTAAGACTGCTATTTGTTTCAAATCAAATGGTTGCTTCCCATGACCGTTTGAAGGGCAACCTTGCCTCGTTGTCCCAACGTTTCAGGCATGCACAGTGAGAATAATACGATAGGTATTAAAGACAGGAGCAGTGATCCAGTTAAGCTGGCGACATGACCCATTTTCTCCACTACAATCTGTCCGAGTAAATTGGATAGAGTTCCTCCCAGTCCGAAGCACGATGCTGTAAGGCCCATCAATACATTGAACCTTCCGGTCCCAAAAGCGATATCATTGACCAAATATGGATGCATCAGTCCAAATAATCCTCCCCCAAGGCCATCTAAGATCTGAGTAGACAGCAACCATGATTCTCCAGCATCTTTCCAAAGAATGATGAGTGCACAGCGAATCGGAAGTGTTATCAGCCCTGCTAGAAAAAGTGGTTTGCGCCCATGTCCTCTTTTAGTCAGGATATCACCTGCATAGGTTGCACCTGACATGGTCAATTGAGCAAGGACTATGGCACTTGCAATAAGTGGGATGGCCGAACGCTTTACGGAGCCATCATCGTTATCGCCACCCATGAGTTCTCCAAGGACAAGGAGGACATTTGCATTGGCGAAGTGGAAAAAGATTCCGGTGAAACAAAGTACTACAGTCTTCCTATCGGCAAAGACTGACCAGTAACTCGATACCATTATCATTTCTTCATTTTCCTGTTCAAGTGACGTGCATTGTTGTTGTTTTTGAAGTTTCATATCAACATAATCAGAGGTAGACTCTTCATTCTTCGAAATTGTTGTATCATCCAATGTTCCAACACCACTAAAGTTAGCGGAGTTGTGTGTCGTCGTTTGCAATCCTCGTCCCAGTAACGAATTTCCCTCGGGCAGAAGTTGCACCGATGCTACCGCAAGCAATGCGGACAATCCAATGACTAGAAAACAATACTGTATGTTGGGATACAACAGATAACTCACGGCTCCAGCAAGGACTGCGGAAAGAATGCATCCCACATGTCCCCAGAAGATATTCGAAGCCATGACTTCATCAAAAACATCGGGCCCGAACGTTGCCAATGTCAATGCCGCCACGCACGGTCCAATGAACGAGCTGGATAACCCCTCGATGAATTTGGTGCTATACATCAAGACATGATCCACATTCCCCTGGTGTACGAACAAGATGGCCGATGCCGAGAATGCCGTTGCGACCGAGGCTATGGATAGGAAGGAACGGCGATCGAAATGCGTCTTATCGATAATGTCGCCCGCAATGGTTTGGACGAGCAGGGCCGTGAAGCCCATGATGCTTAGGGCGATGCCAACGGAACCTTCGTTCCAT
>JALLAX010000057.1:0-21496 GCA_036939555.1 Discostella stelligeroides
GGAGACACAGCCACATACCTTCCGAGAGGACCATCCTCCCGAAATAATGGTTCGGTATTGGCTCGGAACCAATTACTACGATTGTTGTGTCCAAATGCACCTGCAATCCCGTCCTCATGACCAGCTCCCAACTGTATGAGTCCGATCAGTGCGGTGGCGTGATCGGACGAGCGTATCTCCGTTTCTGCTTGGTTCAAAAATGAACCAAGAGGAATTCGTTGTCGTGGCGAGGAAGCGTTGGCCACACTTCTGCTGGGCGACAAAACATCATTGACATTTGTACTATTGTTGTTGTTGTTGTTGTTGCGGAGAACTTGTGTGGCGCCTTGAACTTGGCGTCTTCCCATATTATTATTATTACTGCCGCTGTTGTTGTTGTTGTTGTTGTTGTTGTTAGGGTTGTTGCTGCCGCTGCCGCTGCCGCTGCCAAAGCCGCTGCCGCTGCCAAAGCCACTGCCGCTGCCGCTGCCGCTGCCGCTGCCGCTGCCAAAGCCGCTGCCGTTGCCGTTGCCGTTGCCGTTGCCGTTGCCGCTGCCAAAGCCGCTGCCGTTGCCGTTGCCGCTGCCGTTGCCGTTGCCATTGCCGTTGCCGTTGCCGTTGTCGTTGTTGTTGTTGTTGTTGTTGTCAACAAGGTCAGCTGCAAATATCTCCTGTACATCCATGTCACTATCGACACAGCAGAAGAGTGAAACGACCAAGAGATGAACAAAATTAATTGGTTTTGTTATTGGGAACAGCAAATAATCCATAGGAGCACTCACTCATTTCGCAGGCGTTCCAACATTCGATTGTACAATGCAAGATCTGCATCAGTAATTGGTTCATCGTCAGCATCATCCAAATTCCGACGTGCTCGCTCTGCATTAAGCACGGCCTGCGTTTCAGGTGAGACACTCCTGATTCTAGTCAGCGCTTCGGTCCGCGAAATCCACCCACCGTTGATTGGATGTCGGACCTCTCTGAAGGCGCGGAAAGTCCCGCGCGTTGCAATGTGACGGTAGATGCGCGAATATTCGAAGACTTGTCGGGATAGCTGATTATTGTTATCCCGGATGTCAAAGTAGGCTCCGTGGACAGGAGGCTCATCATGGAGTAGGGGACAAAGATACCATGATGGAAAATCGGTGGCTTCATCGGCTACGGCTTCGGCTTCGGCATCGGAATCCGCAACGGCTTCGGCATCTGCTGCGGCTGCGGCTGCCGTTGCGGCAGCTACGACAGATGTTGCAATGTTGTCATCGGCCGCGGCGTTTTCAAGTGCAGGAGCCTGAACGAGAACCTGCTCATCCTCTTGATCGTTCTCGGCGACAGCTTGAGGTATTGCCGACATGATTATTTATTCTCCGTTCATGAAGATTTTTGGTGAGGATGAGAGGATGGTGCCAAAGGCCAAGGTGTCAGCTCCTTTCAAACACACCAATTCCTCTCGTGGCTTGCGCCAAAAAGTTCTTTTCCGCACATCAAAGATATGGCGGGAGAAGATAAAAATGGCGGGAGATTCTACGTGAGTTTTTGTACCAGGCTACGAGGTGTGAGGAACCTTCAAATTTGCGAGGTTCCTCGCAATTTTCAAATTTGTGAATTTGCGAGCTGCGAGTTTGCCGGACATCAGACAGACGAGGTCGCAAATTCACCGCCAGCATGTCGCAAATTTGGATTTGTGTGGACACTCTATTGCAGCGAGTCATTTGCATGTACTAGTCGAGATCTCGCTGAATTCGACATTAGAATGTCTTGGTGTAGTACACGAGAATGGTAGCGTAATACTTAGAGGATGCAACAATATTTCGATTCCCACCTGGCCTGGAAGATTTGCATATTGAACAATCATTGACAGCGGATAGATATATGTGGATGCTAACTGAGTTTGAACAACGAATGGTCTTTGCTACAAATAAATAAGGGTCGGATCCTTTGATTATTCGTGAGTATTCTCACGGTGCAACTGCATGGCGATGGATTCTATTATGCATTGATACGCAACGATTTTTGATGACATCATTTTTTTCGGCTCCACCACAACGCATCAGTTTGATAGGAGGCGTCTCATTAAGAAGCCATCATTCTAGGACCCGCTTCCTAGAAGTGCTGCCCTGTAGTGCAGAAATCAACATTTCTCTAGACCCATCAACATCCAATCCCTTACCAAAGGCACTTCGACGAAGGTCATTGATGCTCATAGCACTGTATATAATCTCATCACGTCCTTTAGCCCTGCTTTTTGCCTCTTCCCTCGCTATGGCACCCAAAATATCATTGCCAAAACCTTCCGGGGCACCTGCAAGCATATTTTTCTCCATAATTTCAATCTTGTTCTTGACAATAAAATCCATAACCACCTCTTTCAGTAAAGCACAGTTCTTTGAGTCTGCAAAATGAAGCAGCTCCATAACGTTCTCTAAGGTGATTGTTGTGGAAAAGACAAAGCGAGCTTCCACCTCAAGTTTGAGGTTGGTCACCCCAAACTTGTCAGCTGTTTCGATGACTTCCTTTGTGAGAGAGATGTCACATCCCAGCGTCGAACTATCATGCCCATAAATGTAGCGTAGCACAATGTCAAAGACTTCAGCCGACGTGTTGGCAATACGAAAACAAGGTGATGATGATTTGTTCTACATGCACAAATCAGCAAGAATGGGGGCAACTGTCTTCAAAATCAAATGATGAGCATAAAATAGAGCAGGACTAGTTTGCATCTTCTCCTCATCTGCAGTTACACTTTTTTGCTTTCCCACAATCTCGAACACGATATCAGAAGATTCAATGTCCATGAACAAAGCCTGGACAGTGTAGCACGATGAAGGGTTTTTCGGAAGAAATGGGAGGTGATACTCAAGAGGCTTCACATAGACATTAACCACCAATGCTCCATCAAGAAGATTTTGTAGCGCTGTTTCTCGTTGTATTGTTTCATACCGCCCCTCGATTATCTCAAGAGGTTGCTGCCCGTTCGATCTGTAAACATTCAATTCATTGTTGGAATTTCCACGGATAGCAAGGCGGCATTCCATTTTGACACAATCTCTTCTTTGGTAATGGATCCTGATACCTGCCAAATCATTATAGTAATTTTCATCGTCGTGTGGATTTTCCTCGGTTTCTAGAAGGAGCCCTATCTTGAATCCATGGCCCAAACACCAAAATGGTGATGAAATGATTTCTTCGTCAAAGGGCAGGTCTGCAAATCCATGAAAACATACACTATTGCGAACCCAATCCTGAAAGTCAGTTGGAGGTTTTCCAACATGAACCGAGGTAGAATGAGAAATATTTGTTGCGTCAGCTTCAGTGCTGATTTGGAACATGACGGGTACGGAGTATAGTGGAGGGTTGGGGTTGACTATTGCTATTGACTATCGTCTCGAGACAATTGTAAACAAGCAGGAGCAAACGACGCAGAAGCGGACGAGGGTGATAGGTGCCATTCTGATAAATGTTATCTCTCTCTCCGAATCCCCTGCTTCAGCTTCGAATTGACTACAACGACAAGGGCAAGGTGGCTTTGGCTATGGTAGTGCTGGTGGCTGTGGTGCTGCGGAGTGATGTTGATCAAAATACGCAAGTATCCATTTCTTCTCACATAAAGTACTAGTAGACTTTAGTAGATAGTCTGCTAGTAAGTATGCCTCAATTGAGAATTGAGTGCAAACATACAGTATCTCTAGGTCGTAAGCTCGTAGCCGTCATATGTCGTTTCGGAAGGAGAGACCTGCAGCGTGCTGCAGCCGTCCACTTCCCCTTCCAGATAATCATAATGGGAAAGAGATTGCAACGAACCCCAGTCCTTGCCTTTCCACTAGCATGTTTGATGTGTCGCTCTCGAGAAGCAGTGTCATTTTCGCATGTTTATCCTCCAGTTCAGATCCGCGGAAGTAGTAGTGATGCACTTTTGTTATCATCATCTTTGCATCGATCGTCGTCGTCGTCGTCCTCAAGAGCTACCACCGTTTCCCCTCGATTTTTGTCCGAAATCGACGATGGAAATATCAATGATGGGAACAAAGTCATCATTAAGAAGGATATATTTATGATTCATGCTGAAGATGATAGCGGCACTCTGGGTACTGAGAGTTCAATGACCACTACTTTTGAGCAGAGGCAACTGGAACATAGACTGAAAAAGTTAAATCGAGACCCACTGTGGCCACAAGATCATGGTAGGAAAAGGAAAGGCACAACCAGTAGCAGAGAAAAGACACCAAAGAAAGAATTACGAGATTTTATTTCGGGCGCTACTACAGCGGGAAGCTCGGGAAGGACGACGCCAACGGCGCACAAGGGTAAATCGAATAACTCTGCAAGTCATCAACCCGCACCGGTTGCCTCAGATGTTGGTTCAAGTCGGGTGAATCTACCCTCGGATAGAGCAGAGGACGTTCATGAAAAAAATCTCTCGTCGGAACCGCCGTCTCCGTCTTTTGATTTTGAAAAGACACAAAATGCCCAGAGGCGACGAACATTCAAAAGAAAGCCCGTGTTCATGTGGCCTCAGAGTCAGTATCCGAAAATCGTCCCTAGAACAGAGGAGAGACCGGTGGTAGAACCCAATGGTGGATCAAGTGTTGGAGCCACAGTGGTAAGCTCAGATGCAAGTATTGTTAGAAATGAAGAGAACGATGATGCGGAGAAATCAATACCCCGCTCGGATGTGACCTGTCTCCCAATTCACACGTCCATTGCATCCGATGCGGGCCCACTCTGGAAAGAAGAGCTGCGGGATGATGCCATCCACCCATTGTTTTCGTCTCGCAAACGCATGCTTGTATTGTGCACAGGAGGCACCTTGACAATGAGCAATGATCCAACCAAGGGAGGCTCGCTTGTTCCAGTTCAGGGAGCGCTAACCAGCTACCTTGCGGGCATGCGAGAACTGACAGAAGACCCAGACATGCCGGAGATTATATCTCATGAGTACAAACCGCTGATTGATTCTTCGGACATGGGCCCAGGAGATTGGGCAATGCTTGCCCGTGACATAGGCACCAATTATTATTACTTTGATGGGTTTGTCATTTTGATGGGCACAGACACGATGGCATATGCTGCATCCGCACTCAGTTTCATGCTCCAAAATTTGGGCAAACCTGTGATATTCACTGGATCACAAATTCCCTTGCGAGAACCCTACAATGACGCTAGAAAGAATCTCATCATGGCCACCATTTTTGCAAGCAGTGATACTGTATCAGAAGTCTGTATCTTCTTCCATGATCGGCTGTTGCGCGGGTGCAGGGCTACCAAAGTGAACACATCTAAGTTGAAGGCGTTCGATAGTCCGAACATCCCCCCCCTGGCTGAAATTGGAATAAATATTGAGGAAAACTATCATATCTTTCGTCCACCGCCAAGGGGGTCGTTCAAGATCAACACTTCGATGGATACTCGATTGATTACGTTGAGATTAGTACCAGGGTTTGATGATGCCTCCATGAAAGCTATGATCGACGCAGCGACGCAAACGCAACTGAAAGGTCTCGTCCTACAACTGTATGGTACAGGTAACTTGCCATCGCTAAAGGATGATTTAGTCCAGTGCCTTGCCAATGCCACGGCGGTAGGCGTGGTAGTTGTTGCCACAACGCAATGCATTTCGGGATCGGTCATAATGGGGCACTATGCCACGGGACAAAAGTTGCTAGGTGCTGGAGTTGTAAGCGCATGTGACATGACAGTGGAAGCTACTACTACCAAGCTCGCGTACTTGCTTGGTAGAGGCGATTTGAGCATTAGTGAAGTACGCGATTTGATGACTGTGGATCTTCGGGGTGAAATAACCCCAGAGTGCGACTTGCCACCACCACCACTGGCATCGACTTATCAACGGGTGATTGCACAAAAAAATAGAAGTCGGAGGTATTGATTCGAATTGGAGGCGAGGACACGCCATGAAAAAATAAATATTAATATTAATTGCACTTTGTCATGATATTTCGCGTCGCAGCCACTTGATTTCATCACTATTGACCTCAGGTAGCTGCCCCAATCTCCCCCTTCCCTTCCTTCGGCATCCTGCCCCAACTGATGTCAGTGTTTCAGACACCTCTGCCCATCCAACAAGAGGTGGTTGAGTGATTGCGATTTCAAGATTTTGAAGTGTAGAGTGAAAAAGAAATTGATCAAAATGGCATCGTTTCCCATATGGTATACATTCCATTGCTCTTAAAAGGGATTGCGATCCTTCGGGATGTCTGAGTGCCAGAAGCGTAGTTCCGTGTAATCCTTTCAAAGATATCTTTGGTGGTGTCGTGCTATCTTCACCATCGCAAGGGGGATCGCAGCTGTCATTGTCTCGTTTGTCACCGCCGCGTCTTTGTCTTGCAGAGTAAGCATGTCCCAGCGATAGTATGTGCAAGTCTGGATTAGCATCAAGAATCGATAAACAGAGTTCTCTGATTCTGCCAGGACTGATACTATCACAGAGTCTCAAATCATCCTCCGCGACTAATATAAGTGATTGATCATCGTACTCAGAAGAAAGTAGTTTTGGCAATAAAATTTGCCGCCACCCCTCGAACAAGATTCGGCGAGTCCCAATAGATGGATTTTCGGAAAGATTCAGCATGTCGACCGCTGTAATTGGAGCAAACTGCGTTCCATCATTGAATGAGGCGTGATGGTACAGAGAATGCATCGTTTCCGAGAGACGAGAACGATATTGCGGAGAATTCACCGTTGCGATGATCAGTGGAATATGTTGGAAAGGCGAGTCTAATGATGTCATGGGCAATAGCGACGTTCGGAGTTCCACTCCATCAGCCTTGTTTAGTCCACTACATGATTTTATTTCAGACCAGACTATCCGTTTTGCTGCCGATGCAGCTTTAGTCTCCTCCCCCCTCCTAACCAATGGGACCGTATTCCAACCAATGGTACCATCTCGACGATAGAATACTTGAATAGAGTATTTGTTCCATAACACCCTCTTTAGAGTGTCAGCTTCTTTCACTTGCCTATTCTTCCTATGCTCGAGCAAGTTCTGAAGAAGGGTAGAAACATCATCGTGGTGATCGTCGATGGCTTGATCAATTGTGTCAGTTGATGACATATTATCTCCACATTAGTAGTTGCCAACGTTTGTATCGTCATAACAGTGTGGTACTAATGACTAAAAAATAAGACAAGCAATGACACAAGGAGAAGATTAGTAAACAATCATGGAGATAATAGCAAAACACTACAATTCGCACTCGAAGGAAACCGACAAAAAAAAACTATGCAATAGCACTGCTCAGAGAGTATGGTCGCATGAACATAATTCCTCATGAATTTTTTCGATAGGGTTGCCCCCTCATATGGTTGTCACCATCACACATCCCCCCGCGAACTGCAGCAATATTCCCATCATAATCATTATTTTTGGGTATATAATGAATACGGTGAAAATAATGCCGCGGCTCAAACGAGAAAAATGAGCAAGATGAACAAAACCGAGAAGACAAACTGATGAATTGGATAATCATTGCAGCGTTTTCATTCTTCACCACATCATACATCATAATATAGCGGTCACAGAGTCAATTGTATTTTAGTCATACCAGGAGGTGTCGACGTTTTCGACTTATTAGTATAGTAGCTCCACCATCTCCGCCACTGAACTAAGTATGGTTTGTGTCGATAATTGATAGATCACCACCGCCCACAAAATCAGCAGTAGGTACTATCTCTAGGAAGGGAGGGAGGGGCGCATCCCCATCACGCCATTCTCATTCTCTCATGGAAATGGAAGAAGTAGTGTGGGCGGGATGATTGTGTGGTCGCACGCGCGCAGCCAAAGAGTGGTTTCCCGCTATGTACGTACTTGGTTTATTTTTACTTATTTAGGCGTCGACGACAACAACTCCGCCCGCTCCGGCCGACGACACCGACACCACGTCGTGACCGCTCGCATTTTTTATTGTTTGTTCCGATCGTACTCGTACGTGCTCCGCCAATAATATCAATAGGAGCCAATAACAATAATTAGTAATTAATTCATCTCTCTCCGCAAACAAAGCAGCCGCAAAAGCAAACCAATAGTATCTCAAAGGCACAGCAACATACTTACTAATATAAAGGATGTGGAATGCCTCCTCATCTGCCGTCAAGACCGGTGCCGGAAGAATTAGCAGTAGTAACAGTTTGCAATCTCTCCCCAAACGGGCAGAATCGCCGGCGGCCTCGTCAACTTCTTCGTCGACTTCTTCATCATCATCTTCAGCTTCGGAAATAATGTTGAAATCGTCGGAATCAAATAAGAAATCTTCTAAAGTTGAATCATCAACCGTATCCGCATCGACAACACACTATATCTGTACTAAGAACAGCAACAATGGTGGTGGTGGTGGTAGTTCAGAAACGAGGCAACTCCTAACAACAACCACCGCCAATAATGGCAATCCTGGTGGAGTCATGCAACAACATTATTATGACGAGACTAAATCTTCAATGAATGGACGGAAATACAATCACCATCATCAGCAGCAAACATTCTTCTTCTTCCCCCTCCTTGGGTCAATTCTCCTAGTCCTGCTGCTGGCAACTCTCGTCCTACATTTCTCATTATGGTTCCCATTCGTCTTACCCCATCCCATTGGCATTGCGGCATTGCACACCTACGAACCGGCTTGGTATCATTACGACGCAGTACATACGAAATTTGATAATACAGTTTGGACATATGGAACGGATTATGGGCTAACAATGCTCATGTTTTATTTGGCGGCAGGGTGTTGGAACATTGGTGGTGGTGGCCGTTGCGAAAGTGTGAAAAATGATGCAACCACCTCTTCGTCATCGTCGTCATCATCATCATCGTCATTATTCCGACTACGACTGTACAGTTCCTCCCTCCTACTATGTTACGGACTATCCACACTTGCGGGAGGATTGGCCCACCAATATTTCACATCCTTGGAATCATTGAATACCAGCACATTTCAATGGTTGTGGACCATGTGTGTGGGAAATGTAGCATTTGCCAGTGGATATATGGGATTGATTGGAAGGGAGGTGCAAGCGATATTTGGTGTGAAGAAGGCGGTACTACCATTGGGACCATGGTGAGAGTTTCGAAAAAAATGTTTGTGATGGTGGTGTGGAAGGTGGGGGGGGGATGAATGTGCAGGTTCTTTTCGTCGTCATTCTCCTTTGTGCGTCGTTTTCCATCTCACTTATTCTAGGAGACACTCACCATCTTTCATTCTGTATATCATCTCTTTTTGTTCACACTTTGCAACCAATCAATCAACCACCACCACCACCACCACTAGGTGGTTCTGGCCCTCATATGGAACCTTCATGGCTGGTGCCGTTGCCATGGGATACATGAGTTTCAAACGTCCGGCGTGCGATATTTTCATTGCCGGGATTACTCAGTTTCCCACCACATTTTATTGCCTCTGTGCATTGGGACTTCGGAAATGGCCAAGAACAAGAAGGGTAACGGCGGTACCGGGAGCATCGGAAGGACCAGCTGGAGCATCATCTTTTTCTTCCACTTCCTCAATGGAGGAAACTTCTCCAATCGGACATGTCCGTCTTCCCTACCGAATCATGTACTACGTTGGGTTTATTGGCAATGCACCGTTACTTCCAATGTATCCCCTCCTTGTTCAATATTCAGGGATGAGTTTGGCGGGTATCAATACACTCTTGCATTCATGGTTAATGGTCATGTGGGGAATGCAGGGAATTAGTTTATTGCATTTGTTGAATGCCATTGAGTTGCATCGGCCAAAGGTCTCGAAAGATTAGAGAAACGTTGTATAATAAATATAATTTGTTGTAGCCATGTTAACATGTTCTTCTCTACCAGACGAATGACCATTGTGGATGCACAGTTAGCGTGGCATCTAACCTCTCTAACCGGATGTTGACATGGTGATATTACGAATGATCATGGATGATGACATGATGCGCTCGTTGTCGTTGTAGTCTGCTGTTGTGGATTGGATTGGATTGGATTGGATTGGATTGGAATGCCATCCTCGAGTTGGAACAAGCATCTCTAGAGAGAGGTTGCTGGTGTTGGATCGACGAGCGACCACATGAGAAGATGTTACATTTTGTTTGCAGGTGGCGCTAGAGGTGGCGCTCAGAGAGAGACGGAGTTGAGTGACATGATTTTTTTTTCGTACATTCATTTTCGGTTGGTGAGCCCCCCTGACTGAATTCAGTCAAACTAACTGAATTCAGTTTTACTTTGAAAAGGTCTCATTTTGTCAAAAAATAACATTACTGAAATCTGATTGCATGTTATTGTAGCGTATGTTTCTGAGAGTAACGTCCGTGAGTTTGCCGGAATTGGCCAATATTTGAGGGAATCTTACATTGAAAAGCCAGACGTATTATGGCTTGATTGTGATCCATTTCAGCCACAACGATCCCCCTCGCCAAATTTTCTACGTAGGAATAAGTAGTGTCTTCGTAGAAAAAAATCCAACGCAACCACAAATCCATCGTCACCATGACCTGCCGCCGCCGTCATCTCCTCCTAGGATTAGGAGCTCGCGGCTCATCATCCCATCACTCTCTCCACTACAATATTTTTAATTAGTATCATCGCTAGCTATTTACGTTGCTGGATGGTTCAACTGTTGTTGTTGTCACTGTCATCGACGCCGACGACATCATCACATTTTTCATCGTCGAATTCAAGAAATATCATTTACATATCCAACATTTATGGCGATCTATGGTGATATAATTGAACAACAATCGCGCGGGCGTGTCAGCGTGTCCATATTAATTATGGTGAGGTGAAATTTATGAATTAATTGATGGTATGACATTGTTTTTATTATTTTTCACTCTAACATACGATAGATGATCTCTCTCCATCATCACTTCTCTTCAACNCAATCAACAAAAAAGCGGAACTAGATGGTGCACCAGCACTTCGGATGGTTAGCTGTCTTCGTGAATGGGATTATTTGAAAGAGACGACTTGCAGCGGCTTAAATGGAGGGTATGGTTCGAATAATTGGTGTAAACATGATGGGGAACCATGTGACTTTTTTCCAAAATTGGCACTCGATAGCACCACGAAGAGACTCTTCTGGCATCACATTGGCAGCAGCGGACGCGGTCGAACAAAGCGGACTTTACAAATATACTCTCCAGGCACCAGGATATGGGGTTATTTTAATGTAATTCATTGTATTAATGCATCTGCGGACGGTAGAGTAGTCAGTTAGTTCAGTTAGTTAAAATAGTCTCAATTTTACGATGATCTTCAAATTAGTGTAACTCTATGATTTTCTGTCCGATTACGAAGTTATTAGTATCAATGGAAAGCTTGTTTTGTGGGCTTTCTAACGATTTATTTAGTTTTTTAGTACTATGTAAATTGACTGAAAAAAGGCTATTTTTGTGAGGTAACTGAATTCAGTTTTTTGCCCGGCTAGAGCACCGTTTTAAGTACAATTTCATCCAACACGGAAGATCGCAAATCGCAATAGATCGCAATGAATAAGCAAATAATGGGTTCCGTGAGGTCGCCCCATGGCGATAATTATTTTAACCCTTGGAAGCTCTCCACAGCTTTGCTAGCGCTCCTGTTGGTTGCGCTGCTCCTAAAAGACGACTTATCAATTGTAACCTCCCTTTCTCTTGCATCGGCGTCGATGAAAGATATTGCAAAGATTATTAATATTACTAATCCAGTAGAAATTCAGAAATCACTAGCAGCAAATAATTATGGTGCCATCGACAATTACAAGGAATACATCCCAGCCAACACTGAAAAGTATGTACTGGATCACGCCGACGAACTTGGATATGCATCAGAGGACGATCCAGACGGATGTTTAATATATTCGGATCCAACAGTCACCAATGAAGACGTCCACCGGGAACTCACATCGTACTTGTACGATCTTGAGACCTATATTGCAGCAGTAGAGAACTTTCAACCAGTTCCCGATGTATTTGATGAGATTATCAAAGGAAATTATGAGGTTTGCTCGTCGCTCAGACTGCATCCAGATGGGGTGAGTGGTTTATTTCCCAACAGCACGCTTTCCTACTCGAGCAGTGGGTATGTTGAACCCATTCTTCCCCCAATGCGATCGTATGGAATGTGTGGGGGGCCCCGAGGGCATATGGGATTGGACTTTATAGTACACGACTTTGAGACCATGTGTCGTAACTTGAAACCCACCTCGCGAAGAGTACTCATCGACATGGGGGCATCGCTAGATTTTCACGGATCTAGTCAGCCTATTATGGTGTTACTGGCGGAGTATGAAAAATTTGGATTTCATTTCGATCATATTTACGCTTTCGAAATCACATTCACGGAACCAAGCACTGTGTACAATGATCTTCTACCTGAGAAGCATATGGCGTCATACCACTGGATTAATGTGGCCGTGGATCCTGAGGAGGGCGCGAAGTTGAATCCACTCCACTCAATTTTACAGCAGTTCAATGAAGATGACTTCGTTGTTGTCAAGTTAGACGTGGACACAACTGAGGTGGAAGTACCTCTTGCGTACCAGTTGTTGGGGGGGGGGTTGAATGGGACGTATCACAGATTAGTGGATCAATTTTATTTTGAACATCACGTCCATCTAGGTAATATCGCTTTTGCTTGGGCGGACTCGATGAAGGGTTCAATTAAGGATTCTCTTGAGCTATTTCATGGTCTACGTGTGAAGGGCATTCCTTCGCACTTTTGGCCGTGATGCGAGAGGGGAGGGAATGGGACTTGGTACATTCTGGCTGCAATAAAGTGATCCATATTATTGTTATTACTTTTCTTTTTTTTGGCCCTTTTGCAACAACAAAATTGGTGTCTTGTAGAAGTTTGGCAGCAAACGATAAACCCTGAGGTTCCATATAGACTTGTCCTCAAGGTGATCGCTGGAAAGGCTTCAATTTAATTAGTTGCAAGTAATAATCAAGTTTAATTCATTCGATTTACTGTACCTGGGTAAGTATGCCTAAGCCATCCTTTAAAATGGCCGCGGAATCTTCTTTTCTAATAAAGTGGAAGCCCCTTTCCCAAACAAAAAGCCCATTTCCTGGCGCAATACTCTTGGTTTGGAAGTGTAGCGAGTGTGCAGCATTGTTCCCTCTTACTTGCCAATGCAAAAGTCTGCAAATAGTACATCCAAAATATTCTCCACATCAATCGCACCAGTTACTCTACCTAGCTCTGATGCTGCTAACCGTAGTTCCTCTGCAGCAAGATCTAATGCCATGTAGCCTTGATCACTAAGGTGTTCAAATCTTGCCAATGCTTCGGACGCAGCCTTGACATGGCGACGATGACGAGCTCTAGTAATCACGGCTCCTTCGGTACCTTCGACGGATAGGATTGCCGACTGGGTAAGGCCTGGACCAATATCGTCATCATTTGATACCATGGACAAAGCTTTCTCCGATAATGAGCAGAGGAAGTTCTCCACTCCTTCACTGGTTGCACAGCTGATTCCGAAAGAAGTTGGCATCCTTGATAAGTCACCATTATCCTCCATCAAATCAATCTTGTTCACCACGTAAAGCACGTTCTTTGAAGCCATCACGTTGTTATCGACGTCTTCTTCTTCTCCTTCTTCTTCTAATTCACTGCGGGAGCTGTCTATCAAATCTTTCACTGCGTCAAAGCCTCGTACGTAATCACTTGCATCCACTACCCCAACAATTATATGCGCATCTCTAGCTGCTACCCTTGCCCTCCTCATTCCCTCAACTTCAATATCATTCACTCCTCCCTCGGTCGCCTCTCTCACACCCGCCGTATCGAGTAACGTACACCGCACTCCGCCCAAGTCGAGGATCACTTCCACAACATCCCGTGTCGTGCCCGGCGTACTACTAACGATGGCAGCATCCCTCCCGGCAAGTAAGTTCAACAGGCTAGATTTACCGGCATTGGGCCTACCGACAATGGCAATACGCAGTCCATCACGAAGCAGCTCGCCACGCGATGCATCGGCGAGATGGCGATCCATAGCCTCACGAAGGGCTGTTATACGTGGTCGGATTGTGCCCCAGATACTCATTCCTCCATCATAAACAACTTTAATTTTAGTAACCTCATCATCATCATCTTCTTCGTCGTTGTCGTTATCGAATGATAATGACTCATCATCTCCAAAATCAATCACCGCTTCGGCATGCGCCAATCCCTTCACAAGCTCACTTCTCCAACCTTGATACAACCGACTCAATCGACCATCAAACTGCTGCAATGCCTGCTTTCGTTGCTTACTCGTATCAGCCACAATCAAGTCCGAGAGTGCCTCCACCTCCACCAATCCTAATTTTCCATGAGCATATGCTCGTTGGGTGAATTCTCCAGGATCGGCTGGTCGAAGCCTCATCACTCTCCTGCCATTCGTGGTAGTAGCAGCAGTGGAAGAATTGCTGATACTAATTTTACGCGAATGCAATGATGATAATGCATCCAACACCCCCTTCACAACTCCACGCGATCCATGACAATGCAATTCGACAATATCTTGGCCGGTGAAACTATTCGGACCGGGGAATGTGAGGACCAATGCTGAATCGAGGGGATCCCGACGACGATGATAACAGAAACTAGTAATGCTACTTTGACTTTGAGCGCGTTCGTTGTTTTCGGCATGGTAATTATTTTTTTCCTCCTCTTTCTCCACCTCCTCTTTGTAATTAGAAGAATCCGAAACTGGATCATAAAGGGTACGCAAACTTGCATTCCTTGCCTTTGGCAATTTCGGAATCTGTACAGTAGTGGTAGTAGTGGTAGTATTCTCTCCTCTATTCAAAGGAAATGGCGAAAGCAATTCCCGCAATGCATCAAAGGCACAAGGACCGGATATTCGTATGACTGCCACGGCGGTGGCCCCACCAGCTAACGAAGTGGAGGCACCGCCACCTCCGGAGGATAATGCAAATATTGTATCTTCTTCTTCATTGTCAGCATTATCAGTATCATCAATTCTGTTAAATGATAATGATGAGAATGATGTTGATTTAGTAGAAAGATGTTGGATTGTTCGTCGGTCATGATGTTGTGATGAAGGAAAGAACATTCGTGTGTGCTTACGATATGATGATGGACGAATAGTTCTATGATCAAGCTGCTGCTGATGATAGTGAAGATGATGTTGACGGGCGATGAAGGAGAGTAGTGTCGTGCGTGTCATACATCTATAACAGCAGTCACGGGGTATTTTGATTCGACGATGTAATTGATCCATTCCCCTCCGCCACCTCCAATTCCAATAGTGCTGATTGATCAGATGAGGAGGAGGATTAAGGCGCGAAGTGGAAGGCGGCACGAACGCTACTAGCATCATCATCATGATGAATAAACACGCGGGAAGGGGAAATGTGCGGTTGGTCGATGATCGTCCTTGACTTCTTGGTGGTGGTACAGCGACGATGATAGTGTTGCTGAGCAAAGGTCGGCGGCGGCGACGACGGCAAAACATCATCCTATCATGATCACTACTACACTTCTTCTTCATCGTTGGTCATTGGTCCTGTCATGATCATCAATCGGGTCCCGCCATTAAAGATGTGGAGGGGGTGACAGACGGACCTCTTCTTTTGAAAACAGTCGCTCGCACTTCAACCACAACCAACTCCCCTCCACCAAGACCATGAATTCCTGACCTTTGACCTTCCTGACCATGACGAGGAGCCACCCCGACCACCACGACGACGATCAGAATAGGCAGCGGCAGCAGCAACGGAAGCGACAGCATGGAAAACAGCAGCAGAAGCAGCAGCAGAAACCATTGAAATTATTACCATTGGCGAAATATTATTATGCAGATGGTATTACTCTTACGCAGCCGTCATCCATTACTACCAACCCGAAGAAGCCAACAACCTCTGCATTATCAAATAATAATACACTGGCAAATGAGTGTGGTGCAACATCCAATATCATTTCACACACAATCGGCTGGTTAGATAAACGAAAGAAACAAGTTCCAGATGAATTGCTTTCATCGCCGTTATCATCATCATCAGCGACCTCTATTGACTCGGTGTTGCATCTCCTACCAAGCTTACGTGAACGGGAACGTCGAGCACTTGTTAGGCACATTGAGAAGTGTATAAAGGATGATGATAAAGATGACGAAGATGAGTGCAAAAGGAACACAAATTACAAAAATAATGGCAACGAACTTGACCATGATCCTACTACTAACAATGAAAAATCGAGTAGGACCAAAAGCATCACAACAGGTGATGATCAACACGTCTTGTCAGCAGAATGGGGAAGCGATGGAGAATATGATGACAGTCGTCGAGATTATCATGACCATCCTGATTCTACCATCGTCAGTATTGGTATTGGTGATATGAAAGCTAGCAGCAGCAGTGGTAGCAATAATATAGGTACTACTAATAGCTGGCCATTGGATGTGGAATTCTCCAACAATTATCGATGGGATGCAAGAGTGCCAGTGGAGGTTAAGGACAAGTATCGTCCAGGAACATCTTCATCGTTATCATTGTCACCATTACCATCATTGGCGATATCATATAAAACAACAACAGCATCATTATCATCATCATCAACAACATCATCATCATCAACCACAACAAGAATACGAGGAGGAGTGAGACTACGTGCCTCACATCCAAGCAAAAATGTATACTATCGGAAAATTTGCGACCCAAATCATCCAGCCCACGGGGAATATGGACTCTACTGCGCCTTATCTACCGGAGCACCACCCGGAACATGGCTCCTGGATTACATTGGGCATATTTCTCTTGGAGAAGATCAAGACCAAACATCCGACTATGTTAGTGATTTTGGACTGCACGGAGAATTATCCGTGGATGCGGCCACATACGGTAATGAATCACGATTCTTAAATGATTATCGAAATACGGGCAAATACGCAAATTGCGAATTCAAATTGCGTTGGGATGCGCGTGGTGAATTGCGGCAGGGGGTATACGTCAAGCAAAGGAAAGATTCACGCGATCCAAATTTTCGTGGTGTGGAGAAAGATGAGGAGTTATTGGTATCGTATGGTCGGAGCTACTGGAGGAGTCGCGTGGGTAATTTGACGGACTTTGTTTGGAGATTACCGGGTATGCCCATGCCGGAAGAAAGAAAAGGGGGTGGATATGTTGACGAGACAGAATTAGAAGTTTTGATGAAAACAGTATCGTTGATAAAATTCATTCAAGGGTGAATTATAATATTTCATCTGATGTTGGCAAAATTTTGTGTAGAGGACGTATTCTTGCGTTCCTTTCCTTCCTCCATATCAAACTTAAACATCACGGCAATAGCATTCTCTGGCTCAAGATTCTACAAAATGCTGATGTCCCTACCAAACAAACTAACCTTAATCCAGTCCAATGTCACCAACACGATATTTTTCGGAGAAGTTTGTTTCAACAAATAGATGCTACGCCACAAACCAAATCCCAACTTGCCCTTGATTTGCAGTCGCACTGGATTCCATGTCTCGCTCGTGGGGTCCCCCTTTCCTGGTGCCACCTGCACCTGTGCCAATGCCGAGCCCGATCCAGTGTAAGCGAGTATACCCAGGTCCAAGTATTGAAACGGTGCGGCAATTTCCTTATCACCAATGGCAAAGGAAGATATCTGTTCTGAGAGCGACTTGGTTTGTTCGGGATCATGTACCATCGGTGGTAGTAGGGTACGTGTATCATCATGGACATCGTCGGTGGAATAGTCATTCGATAGAAGCTTTGCCAAATATTCGCCCTGCTGTGATGCCACCTGCGCCGTCGTGGGCAAGGATGGCGTGTGGGAAACACAGCTGCAATCACCGAGTGAAAATATCTTTCCCTGACCGCCAATCACACGAAGCCATGGATCCACGGCCAACCGTCCTCGAGCAAATCCTTGTGACTCGCTTTGTTCTGTCTCTTGCAATGACTCAATTAACGATGTAGTAATTGGCAATGGACCAATCCCTGCCGCCCACAGTGCCATACCATACGGAATCTTTTCTCCATCCTTAAAGTAAATGTTTTTATTGGTAACCTCACTCACTTGCTTGTTCAGCATTATTTCCAATGGTTGTAATGTAGGCACACCTTCAATCTCAATAGGGCGTGTCAATCGTCGAATAGCCTCCTCCTTCATCCCATCCACAAACGGTCGTAATATTGAAGGTGACGCCTCCACAATCTTTATTCGAACAAATGGCAACAACTCTTTGTAGAATCGCGGTCCATCCACTTCAATAAAATCCAACAATTCGGCCGCAAACTCAATTCCGGTCGGTCCGGCACCCACAATCACAAAGGTTAATTCGCGCTGACGTTCCTCCTCGGTCAAATTCGGCAATTCCGCGCTCTCGAAGCAATTCACAATGGCATTTTTAATCTGTTGCGCATCTCCCACCTGTTTGAGGTAATTGCAGTATTCCTCCACGCCCGGGATGCCAAAGGTGGTGGTTTGTGCGCCCACCGAGAAGAGGAGTCGATCGTAGTTGATCTCGAATTCTTTCGTTTCGCAGGAGTTTCCCTCGCATACGATGGAATTGCAGCAGATGGTCTTGGTGATTGGATCAATTTCGGTGGCGGCCGCTTCGAGATATCGAACCTTGTTATTGATCTGTTTGGATCAAAGAGTGTGTAAGTTGATATATGAAATGTTGTTAGCTTTTTTGAGGTGTTTCGTATCATTATTATATTGGAACAATAATTGGAAATGTTGAAACAAACAAGGAAAGAAGGAAAGAAATTTGATGTAGCATCTCCATTTTGTATTCTCTCTCTGTCTCTCTGTATGCATCAAAATATATTACACATCATACTTCACACTCGCAGCGCACACACACAACGTACCTCACGAATGGGCTGGGTGATGCTCTTGAAATCGACCGTGCCCACACTCGCACCTGCCAACATGGGTGTGAATACGAAGTAATTCCGTGGACTGACCACAGTGACATCAAATTTGTGTGTGTCAATGTTCTTGACGAAGGCTGCTGCTCCCCAACCGGTTCCCAAGACTACGAGATGTTCCTTCTTGGAATGTGACTGCGGTAGTTGCGAAGATGGCGAAGACGACGACGAAGAAGATGATGATGATTTAGGTAATAGTGGGTCAATGAGGAAGGATGCCCCCTTCTCGGCAAGGAAGAGTGGGTATGATCGCGGTTGGGTGACTCGTTCGATTCGTTCGGGTGGTATGGTTGCTATTCCTGGGAGGGTGGTAGTAGTGTCTTTCTTTGTAGGAGTGCTTGTAACTGTGGCAGCGGTGGTGGTTGTAGTTGCAGTAGCCGACGGTGCATCACTTGCGGTAGCAGTGGGAGATGATGATGATGACGATGTTGCAGACGGCTGTTCAGTGTCGATAATGATTGTTTGGCCATTGCTCCCATCATTATTTATTGTGTCTCGTAGCATTGTCGATGTTCGACGATGTAGTAATGGAATTGGCCGCGAAGATGGACGAACCGAGAAGCAAGCAGTGGTTGGCAATACTGATGGAGAGAGATACGCTTGAGAAGATGGTGTGGCAAGGGCCGCAAGCGCAATAGCCGTGATTGCATCTATTGATCTGAATTTCATTTTGCTGACAGTGACGGTAGAATAATATGATTTATGTGTTGGATTTGTGCTGCAGAGACGTTGATCTTTGTGTTTGTGCTCTCTCTTTCGCCCTCTCCGCTTCTCTTCGAGTGCGTGTTCGAACGAATGCGAGCCCTAGGATAAATAATTGGCGACTCTTCTCTCGCTCCCGTGACTCGCTCCTCGCTCTCTTTCATTTTTGATTTTTGAAATGCAAATTATTATCAGGCAAGGGCAATGACAATCGTTCGACATGACAAGAGATCGGCAACAAAAGCAGCAACAACACCAGCACCATCATGCCTCCTAGTACCACCACTGGTGGCAGATGGAGACATCAGAACAATTATGACGGTCCTCGGACTGCCGTGGTATGATTATTCTTCGTTCTTCGTTTTCGAACATTTTTACATCCCAACAATGCTCAAACTATAATTATTATTATTATTATTATCCCAGCTCGTACGTCCACAAAGAGAATGCAAGGCCATGAGCAGAATCGCACGACGAGGCATTCAATCCACAAACAATAGATGCATGATCAAGAATTGTGTTTTATTGTTTTGCAGAACAACAACAGTTACGAATACAGATGGTGGTGTTGGTGGCGAGAAAGAGCGGAACGAAGAACCCGACAATGATTATCAACAGCACGATAGTGATGATGACCCGAAAAGACCTCCTATACAGTACACGCTGTTATCGAATCATCATCATCATCATAATCATCATCGGCGTGCAAACACCCAGACGAGCGTTCTCCCATTTCCAATTTTTCGACAGAAACAACTGTGCTTTCTCTGTTCCAGTGGGGCCGGAAACACAGCATTCTTTGGTGATGATGTTGACAAGCGCATTTCAAAGTTTTTATCGTTTACATTCCGATCTTCGTACTTTATATTATTCCTCGTGTTTGCCATGTGTTACTACGGCTTGGTCTTGACTTTTGCATTGATTTATCAAGGCATTTCCTCACGTCATCCGGAATGCATTTCTAGCGGAGGGAAAATGATCGGGAGTGGTGAGGGGGCAAGCATTTTTGCCGATTGCTTCCAGCTCAGTTGGCAGACATTCTCTACTGTCGGTCTTGGTGCAATATATCCCTCTTCTGGGGCGAGTCCCTATGACGTTCCCACCGTCTGCCTTGTCGTGGGGTTTTTGGGATCCTTTGAGGCCTACTTGGGTGTTCTCTTTGCAGGGATGACCGCCGCCATTCTGTTTCGTAAGGTATTGCGATCACAAAATGTTGCGCAGGCGTTATTCAGCGACCCGATTGTGGTGCGATTTGGGAAAAAAGAACTTGAGGGTGGTCATCATGGGGAGAATGTCACCAAAGGCACCGATGACACCATGAAAAACAACGGTGTGTCACCAAAACAAGTTAACGACGAAGAGGTGGGTGAAAGACTAAGTAGCATTGCTGAAATGTCAGTGATGGATGAGATTGCCAACGAAAGTCAATGCATTCCATGCCCATCATTAGAGTTCCGGGTTGTCAATCTACTTCATCATATCCAGGCGGGCGAGATCGTCGAAGCGACGCTAGACTGTGTGGCAATTCTTGATCCGCGATCCATGGATTTTTTCAGCAGCGATGTTGACCAAGCTTGTACACCTTCCAAACGATCACCAAGAGTCAAACAAAGATCGATGCCCAACATGCATTTCTCTACCACTGATTTACCTACCAATCGATCACACGGAGTGAAACAACGTTCATCTTTAGCCGACTTTGCCAATGCTATCAGGGACGCCAACAAAAAAGAAGAAAGAGATGCATTTCATGAGTCTGATTCCAAGACTCCGAATGTGTTTACTTCAATCTCCCTCGAAGCCAACACTAATCCTTACTTCAATCGCACTTGGTATGGGAGACATCGCCTTGATGAAAATTCACCCTTACTTACCCCGGCTGTCCGCAATCGAATCAAGAATACAGGAGGGTAATGGCCTTCAGACTTTAGCAACTACGAAAGCATTAACCGCAGTCTTCGTTTTC
>JALLAX010000058.1:0-29103 GCA_036939555.1 Discostella stelligeroides
ACTACTACTACTACTACTACTACTACTACTACTACTACTACTACTACTACTACAAGGAAGATGACAGAGAAGCAGTAGTAGTAGTAGTAGCAGTAGTAGCAATAGTAATAGTAGAAGAAGTAAAATTAAGGTTATATTATTATTATTATTATTATTGTTACTACTATTACTACTACTAGATTGTCGTCGTCGTCTTGCATTGTCGATCATTGTTGATTGTCATTCGCATTGTCGCTCGTCGCATTGTCGTCATCGCAATGTTGTGTCCTTGCCGGGCGGGGGTTGGCTCCGTAATGGCGCTCCAAATGTCAGTCAGACTCAACCAATGTTAACATGTCAGCAAGCTCTTGTTGGCAAAGACAGCCCCTGTCGCCAAAATTTGCCAACAATGTTGTGTGTCGGCGAAATGTTGGCAAAATACGTTGCCGACATTTCCAACTAAGGTGGTGGACCCGGACCTCCGGGTGACATCCGGCAGCGTTTTCCTGGCACCACGTACGCAGGGAGAGCTTTTTGGTGCATCGGCAGCACGCTTGGATGATGCCATGGTGGTCTTAGGCATGCCACCAGTTCCTCTAGCCATCGTTTGATGTTACCGAGCTAATAAGACCTTTTAAAATTGAATACGAGTTGAATTATTTGATACGGGGGATGGTGTCCATCATGGGTAAAAACATCGGCGAGTGGCAGTACATCGGTCGTCGGAGGGAGTTTTGGATCTGTAGGTTGTACGTAGGAATCAGTAGATTAGAAAACACAAAATCATACTTGAAGTTTGGTATCGATGCTCATCGCAAAAGATTCAATACTTGAAAAGTAAGAGTCCAACCATTAACATTTAAAGGGATAAATGTATTCTAAACAACGTTGCAGAGCTGAGAGCTGCCCTCTAAATCTCAATGCGAAAATCCTATGGGATCCTGAGATATGAGATATGACCATCTAAAGATGGAAATAATACTCCAAGTATTAATTTCAGCAAGGCCACGCCTAAACGATAGAATATTCCATTCCAATTCCAAGGGGAAAATTATGACGTGGAATTGGAATGGAATATTGGAATCCACGAGATTCCACGATGGAACCATTTTTCACAAATTCCAAATTCACAGTTTTTTGTGAATTGGTGAAGAAAAACCATTATTTTGGGAACTCTCCATTGTACGAATTCCTTCGAGGCAAAAAGATCGGCCAAAAGAGCTTCTTCAAAAACGTCACAAGATGATATCTTTGAGAGCTTTTGAGAGTCAGCCAACAGATATCTAGATATCTAGAGTAGTACTAGATAGTACCATATTTCATATTTCATATTTCTGTATCTATCCTGGTCGACACCAGCTTCAAGAAGAGAAACGGGCTTTCGTTTGTATCGTACGAACGCTCCTCTACGGCTGCCGCCAGGCAGAGGCGCTCGAATCAAACACCAGCGCCGCCAAGCAAAGCAAAAAGCAAAAGGGCGCGTGAAATAATATGAAATAATAATATGTTTGTCCTCAAATCCTCCTCACTCCTATCTAGTAATCAATGAACATCATTGGATGCGTCGAAGAACTACTTTTCGTGGCAACAACAGAGATAGAAAAATGTCGAGCCAACAACAACAGCACTTGATGATGAATCGACGGCGTTATTGTTGTAGTTGTTGGCCATCAACTTCAAGCATTTATGTCTGCGCTCTTGCAGTACTACTAGTAATTATTGGAACCAACAACAATATCAACATTCATCAAGCTTGGGGGTTCTCGACTACTCGGCACACACCAACGACTATCAAAACGCTAGTTTCCAATGTCTCAGCGTGGAAAAATGCAGAAGCGGCTCAGTCTTATCTTGGAGTTGTTAGGTGTCCGGTCGCTATCGAGGGTGAACCGAGGAAGGCCGGTAGGAGTAGTGCTACTAGTACTAGTATTCGAAGCAGGGGACACTGCCTTTTAGCAGCTGCAAGCGATGACGAGGGAAAAGAATCGAAAGAAGAAGAAGAAGAATTCGAAACGGAAGCAACGACGACTGGTCTTTTCATTCCTGGGTTTAGCGACAAGTTTGCATCACCACCATCTCCCGAACCGGAGAAGAAATCAACAACACCACCACCACCTTCGGAACCCAATAATAACCGGAACCGGACTCCGACAATTACAATTTCGAACAATCCCTTTGCTTCCAAAGCTTCTTCTTCTTCTACCGTCGATACATCACCACCTCCCTCTAATACCAAGAAAACGAATCCACCCCCGCCGCCCATCGTCAAGGATCTTTCCGAGGATGTCTCGCGATCGATCATCGAGTTGCCAAGCTTCCCCAGTCTACCCAAGCTTTCTCTACCACCATTATTATTTTTTGGTCGCGAAGAAAAAAAGAAACCATCTCCACCATCAAATCCCCCTCCTCCGCGAAGTAAGACGGAAGATGCCATTGCCTCCGCCGTGGGGGGGACACTTGCGGGTGCCCTCGTGGGGCTGTATGCCGATGTGGCCACGGACATATTGATGGATACGGATCTGCCACCGTTGATTCCTCCCGCAGCGCTGGGTGTGGCATTGGGAGCGGGAGCGTTCGTGGGTGCGAATCAAGAGAATTTCATCGGTCAGGCATTTCGATTTGTTTTTGGTCGGCCTGTGTTGGGTGTTAAGAATAAGATCACCAACAAGGTTACGGAAACGGTGGAGGATATCAAGGCAACACCCACACGGATTAAGGATGCTGCCGTCCAAAAGGTGGAAAATGTCGTTGACGAAATTAAGGCAACTCCTGGGAAGATTAAGGATGCTGCCGTTCAAAAGGTGGAGGATGTCGTTGATGAAATCAAGGTACGTACACCGCTTGCCCCCCGCTTGGAGGACGGGATTATTTTACTTACTGCACGTTGTTGAATGCCCCATCGATAATTGATACACTATTTTGTTCATTTGGCCTACTAGGCAACGCCTGGTAAGATAGCCGATGAAACTGCTCGATTGGTGGATGAAGCTGTTGAGGAAATCAAGGTTCGTAGTTTTGTTTTTGATGCACTACCTATTTGACTTGATACTCACTCCTACATTGATCTAACCTAAACTGAATGAACACCCAAAGGCTACGCCTGGACGTATAGCAGAATCTATTGAGGAAGCAATTGAAGAGGTGGTTGAGGATGTTGTCGACACTATTGAGGAAGTTATTGCCATCCCTGGAAAGAAGTTGGAGGAGATCGGGATATCTCTTCCAAATTATGATGTCGACCTTACTGTCAAGACGCCCACTCCACCCTCAAAAACGGTACCCCCCCCTCCCCCCGTTCAGTCAAAACCATCTTTGTTTCCACCAGCGGATCAAAAGCTTGAACTACCGTCATTCTCGTTTCCCTTGATTATGGATGAGCCGAAGACCACGCCACCGCCGAAGCAGACTCCACCTGCTGCGCCACCCAAGCAACAATTTCCTGCAGTGGAACTTCCAAAGATTGCTCTTCCGAAGGTTACCATTCCTGAATTGCCGAAACCAACTGTTTCGGCACTACCCAAGGTAGACACTCCTAAACAACCAGTTCAGAAGGAAAAGAAGAAAGACAATTACATGTTCACTGAAGCCGCCCTGAAGGAATTCATCCAGAAAGACAAGCCCGTGGTGACCGAGTTGGACAAACAGCAAGAAGAGGAAAGAAGGGCTCGTGAGGCCAGGAACGCGGAGATTAGCCGCGCTGCCGAGGCCGCCATCGCCGCATTCAAGGGCACCCCAAAGACACCAGTTTCGCCGGTAACGACAGTTAAGCCGGTGACGACAGTTAAGCCGGTGACGACTGCCAAATCCATTCCGAAAGAAACTCCCATTACAGTGCCACCCGTCAAGGGTCGTCCCACTATTTCACTTTTTGGATTTGGTGGTAACGCACCCAAAACGGAATCAGTTACTACCGCAGCCACTGTCGTCGCCAAGAGCGCTGCACCTCGCGGTGTGCCCACCATTTCAAAGTGGAAGGTAGATCCAAGTGATAATTCAATATCGGGCATCATCAGTGGATCTTCAGGGTTTAAAGACGGAGAGCCAGTGACCACCTCGGCGGTTGTTGGCCAGGTTGCCAGTAATACTGTTGTTAGGACTAAGTCTGGATCTAGGTAAGTCGCGTATTTGTTTGCTGCTGAAGCGATTAAAGGTATAAAACGAAAACGAGCACTCTTTACACACCATGAGCACTAATGCATACCGGTCCTCCCCTCTTATTCTCTCAGATACTTCTTGGGCGAGGAGGAGACATCCTTCACGACCGGAGGCCTGTTTGGTCTTATTGGTGGAAGCGGAACAGGCTCAGCCCTCACCCCCGTTCTTGTCCCCAAACCATCTTCATCAAACAAGACGGCTGAGTTTGCAGCTGAAAGGAAAAAGAAGGCCGACGAAAAAGCGACTGAAAGAAAGAGGATCGCTGAGGGAGCTGCATCTGCAGCGAGAGAAGCGCAGGCGAAAGCGATGAGGGATGCTGAAGGAAAACGTCGTGCTGCAGCAGCTGCCAAGGGTAAGTGTGCTGGTTCCCCGTTGCGTTGTTCATATAATTCAAGGTGGTCCTAACTTTAAACGACGATAAAAGCTGCCACGAAGCCTGAAGTCGAAGCGCGAAGGGAGGCCGAGAGACGAAGTGCTGAGGCAGCGAAGAAACAACGCGGAGCGCAGGAAGAAGAAAGACGTCTCAATGCCGAAAAGAGAAAGGAGATCGAGTTCGAGCGTTATCAAATGCAACTAGAGATTGACCAACAGAGGAAACAACAGGCCTCACAGCAAAAGCAGATCTCACAAAAGCAAGAACAAGCTACGACGAGACCATCCGATCGTCCGAGACCTACTTTCTCATTGTTTGGATTTGGAGAACCGAAGGAGGAGTCAACTAGCCCCCAAACCGTAGCTGCCGCCCCACCAGTAAAGCCTATTGTTTTACCAGCACCTTCAGGTGTCCCAACGATTAATAAATGGAAATTAAACAGTGACAACACAATCTCTGGATTCATAAGTGGCTCAAGCAATTTCAAAGACGGCGATCCAGTGACCACTTCGCCCATTACGGGAAGTGCAACCATTGGATCTGTGGTACAAACCAAATCGAGATCAAATTATTTCTTGGGCGAACCAGCAAGACGGTCGGAGCAAGAGCAGAAGAAACGTGAACTGGAAGTGAAGAAGAGGGCGGAACAAGAGAAATCTACTCAAGCTCGTATAAAAGCTGAGGAGGAGCGTAAGCTAGCGATCGAGAGACGCAAGCAAGCGGCAGATGCAGCAAAGGAGGCTAAACAGAAAGCTCAGGCAAAAGCGAAACAGGACGCAGAGGACAAGCGTCGGATCGCAGAGGAGGGTGAGTACAATTCAAACATTTCTGTGACTATTGTGAATAAGACTGCATTGCTCAATCCTTTTTCTCCCTCGTCGGCAGCTGCTGCAAAACGGGAAGCTGAGATTGCAGCTCGCAAGCGAGCCGACGAAGAACTCAAACAGGCCGTTGTGGCTCAAAAGCGCGCTGCTGCAGCTGCAGCTGCCTCGGAAGAAAAGCGATTGGAGCAAGAGCGAAAGAAACGTGAACAGGAAGATAAGAGAAAAGCTGAAGAGGAAAAAGCTGCAAATCAGGCATTAGCTCGTAAGCAGGCCGATGAGGAGCGGAAACAAGCGACAGAGGCTAAAAAACGTGCCGTTGCAGCCGCCGCGGAACAAAAGCGACTTGAACAGGAGCAGAAGAGACAGAAGTTAGACGCGATGAAGAAGACCGAGCAAGTCGAAGCCGCAAAGCTTCGCCAAATGGAAGAGAAGAAACGGCAAGCAGAACAAGCTGTCAGTAAAGCACCTCGGTGAGTACTTGTAGCGAGGTTTTGTTTCTGTTTTATCGACAATGATGACATATTTATCACGGACGCTTCACATCAGAGGTGCCACCATCAATTTGTTTGATCTTGGTTCTCGCAAGACTCCGACTCTCTCAACCAAATCAGGTTCCAACTCTACTCCTCGTGGCATTCCCGTCATTACGAAATGGAAACAAGCTCGTGACGGCTCGATAACAGGGGTAATTTCTGGATCAGAGAAATTCAATGATGGAGATCCAGTAACGACTTCTCCCATTAGGGGGAGCGCAGTGGGAGGAACTGTGGTTACCACTGAGTCTGGCTCAAAGTATTTCTTGGAAGGAGGTGAGACAATGTTATCACATTATAACTTATGCAAATGTTTGGATCCCTTACATATGAGAATTGGACCAATGAAGGAAATGCATCACTCAAAGTGGCAGCAAATGCTAAAGCCGCTGCGAATGCACGAGCACAGGCAGCCGTTGCCGCTCGCGAAAAGGCCGCAGCTGCTCAGAAACTTGCTGCTGAAAAAGCGACCCGATTGAAACAGGAGAAAGAGACCACCGCTGCCGCATTAGCTGACAAGTTGAAGCGAGATAGAGAGGCCAAAGCAAAACAGGCGGCAAAGGCAGTGCAACAAACGAGGAAGAGTACGACCATATCCTTGTTTGGGCTGGGTGGGAACAACGAAGACACAGTTTCCAAATCTCCACAAGAGCAGCAATCTAGTCCGGCGAAAGCAAGTGTACCGAGCGGCGTTCCAACGATATCCGGTTGGAAATTGACAGGCGACGGAAGCATTTCGGGACGCATTAGTGGATCACCTAGCTTCCGCGACGGAGAACAAGTTACGACAAGTCAAATCGTTCAGGGGAGAATCGAATCTGGTTCCGTCGTAAAGACTGGTAGCGGGTCTAGATATTTCCTCGCGTAAGCTCATAGCAACGAATCGAAAAAGCGAGGGACATGAACTGCAGCTTGCATAAAAATAAAACAACACTGCGTTTGATTTACTAGGCAATTAAATCTTAGCTGTGAGACTGCTTATCCCCGGGGCCCCATTCCCGCGTCACCAGTGCATGAGATTGCCAGGGAAATTGTTCATAGAACAGTCGCAGTTTGTTGCGCCAAAAGAAATGCTTGTCATTCAAGAACAGCAACGCAGCACTCTTCTCCAAGACACTGACGCGTCAAACCCCCAGAGTGCGATACGCAATATCATTGGTGGTCAAACTGGCCATCCACGAATGATCGCCACAAATTGCAGTACGAGGATCAATGCATATCGGGATCCGTCGGCAAAGAGTCGAAGGTATTGATTGATTGAGGTAGATAATGGGAACTCTTTCTGCCTGTCCCGGCATGAATGTCATTTTCCACTGATTCGATGGTAACACAATTCGTTTCTCTATACGCATTGTTGCAATCTGAAATATACTACTGTGTTGCTCGGGAATCAGCGCAGCAGTAACATGACATTGCAAGCCATCAACGGAAAGAGACAATGTCTGCACCTCCCAATTTTCTAATTTGGTGTTCTTCATCATTGTTCCACACAGGTTATTAAATTCCTTTTGGCACACAGCACTGAATACTATTCCATTGGGAAATATTCCTGATGTTCCACATCGTTGCATTGAAAAACGTTGAAATTGGTTGTAATTGTCAACTGCACTTCGCAGGAATCGTTGGCTGTGGAGCAGATCCCTCCGCCTTTTTTCATTGGTGATATATTATATCTCATCCAACTTTTCCATGGCAACTTGTAGGTCAGTGGTTGACGAATGACCAAGCGTGTCATGATATGAATATGCATCAACACCGCGATAGTGCAGCACCACTGTTGCAATCAGCAATCATAGCCCAGTGAATCAGGTGATGCCTGTCCCGCTCGCGGATAATGCAAAAGAAATAATGAACCATCACATGCCGCTTGTCCTTCCCATGAAGCATAGTTTTGAGTGAAGTGTAATGCATTGGAAAATTGGTTCTGATTTGTTGATGTATTTCATCGAGTGTAGAAGTACTCAGCAGAGGAGAGTTAGAGTTGAAACGACTTTAATGATTGACCCAAGCGTCGTGGTAAATTTTGTCTGCGTAGGAAACAAAATCGGGCAATCGAGTATCAGTCATTTCATCTTTAAGTTGTGTAGAGGAGAATGATTGAAACGACTGTAATGATTGACCCAAGCGTCGTGGTGAATTTTGTCTGCGTAGGAAACAAAATCGGGCAATCGAGTATCAGTCATTTCATCTTTAAGTTGTGTAGAGGAGAGTTAGAGTTGAAACGACTGTAATGATGGACCCAAGCGTCATGGTAAATGTTGTCTGCGTAGGAAACAAAATCGGGCTATCGAGTATCAGTCATTTCATCTTTAAGTTGTGTAGAGGAGAATGATTGTGTCAGGTGATATGTTTCCATTAGCGCCTTTGAATTCGTAACGTTTTGTGTGCTAAGAGTAACTCACATAGTCGCTGATTGTCGTCTTTGTTGAAATGACTACAAGCCTGGTGGGGCTGCGCCGCGCGGGTGGCCGGCCAGACTGCACCAGTAGATATCTTTATGCTAAACATAAATCGAAAAACATAAACATAAATCACAAAAGCCCCTCCAGAAGCCCCTCCGCCACACCACAACACCGTATCCGTATCCTCGTTCCACCTGATGTCGCGATGGTGAAAAGCACCGGATCCACCAATTGGACACAGCCCGAGACGGACTTCTTCCTTTCGATTCTCGAGGAGCTCCTACCTCTGAGTCCAGCCGACTGGGATATCGTCAAGTATCGCCACGACAAAAAATTTTCGACAAAACAGCGCTCTGTTCCTGCGCTACAGCGTAAATTCACCACGCTCCATCGTACGAAGGAGAAAACAGGTGACCCCAAGATTCCCTCCCCAGTTAAGACTGCAAAGCGTATTCGCAACATGATCGACGAAAAGACTGATGGGACAAGGGGTTCTGCCGATTCGGTCAACCATGATATTAATGGTTCTGAAGAAGAGGAAGAAGACGACGATGACGAGGTTTTCAACACGACGGATAATGTTACCTCTACCATCACTCCTCTCACGAACAATGCAGTCTATGAACTCGCGCGCCTACGCAGTCATTCAGACAAACCTTTCTTCGAACCAATAGTGCAAGTTGTTCATTTGAGCAAGAATCCCGAAAATGAACTTTTCGACGTGCATCTTTCTGATGGCATCTCGTACATATTGGGAACTTGTGCTCAACCGGTGAGTGCCCTTGCAGATGAAGAATATTTTGGTCTTTATTCGTTCATCAAGGTGCAAGAGTTTGCCGTCAGTACTCTTGCGAACGGCACCACAAAGTCATGTGAGCTGCTACGTGTTGAGAACACAATGATTCCTAATCCTGGGGAAAAGGTCGGGAATCCTGTTGACATTTCGCAACCGCCCCTTGTGCCACGCCTTCCTCCTCCTGCTTCGTTTCTTCAACGTAGCCCTTTACCAACTTCTATTGAGTTTGGACGATCGCTGCGCGGGATGAAAATTGGATCGGCCAAGAAGAGTGCGAGTAGTAGTGGTGGTGGCGGCAACGATGAATTTAACAACATCATGCACATGATGTTGATGCAACAACAATCGGATCGAGAGCAGAGGATTGCCGAACGTGAGCATCGGAACTTCTTGGCTGAACAGGAAAAGCTTGAGCGAGAAGAGCGGGCACGTCAGCAACGGTTGGATAGGGAGGAGAGAGAGAATCAGGCACGGGAAGATCGCCTTCAGCAGCATCAAGATCGGATGCAACAACAACAGTTTATGAACATGATGATGATGCAGATGTTGGGAACGGCAAAGAAAAGAAAGAGAGGAGGAGACAGTGACAGCGACAATGATGTGGATGTGAACACAACCGAATCATCACCGAAAAGGTTCTCTCCTCGCAAGAAATGAAATTAATGGATTGTGTGAAATGATTTTGCAGGTAGAAATGGGTTAAATCTCTTCTAAATAATATTACGTGTTATTCAATTGTGTTATTCAATTCTAAATAGTAATATTACGTGCATCCCTATTCAACGCTGGCTGGAAGAAATTTTTAATTTGATTAATTCCAACCATACGTGCACGCAAGTTATAAAGATAAATCATCATTTTTATGGCGATCCGTCTTTCACCCTTTTGCTCGTATGCCATGCGATCACACAGTCTTGGAAACGATGACTGTAATGCTCTCATCCCCCATTCTGACGATTGCCTCATTGACGTCGCCTGACGTTTACGTTGAATGTCTCGTCGCACAGCATCATCTGTCTCTCCCTCGCCTATACGATTCTCCTGTGACGATTTGATAATATACGGAGAATTTTTCATACGAAAAGCAGAATCAACGCATGTGATTGCTCCTGTTGTTTCGTATAAGCTCTCTAGTTTGTCGTATATTCGTCCCCACTGCGCAATTGTACTGTCGTGCATGGATCCGGGTAGGTTCATGTACGCAATAGGAATGGTGCCATCAGGACAGAAGCAAAATACAGATGTCACATAATGATTGTGCTTCCAACCATTGTAAAAATACGCTTGTTGTTTTGTGGTACTGGCTTGTTGGATGGGAGTTTTCATACCATCCATTGACGCCCACACATTCGTCAGGAGAGGATATTTCTCTCGCACAAGTTGTTTGTACTCTTCCACTTTTTCTGTTGATGGGATCGCTATCGACGCTAGTGGATTATTTTTCAACACTTCAACAACAATTCTGCGCCCAAAACGGAGGTACATGGTGAGGTTGGTCATCGAAAGACCAAAATGAAGTTGTAGGGAGAGGAGCGATCCTCGTGTCCTTGTCCATGCAAGAACAAGACCTAGGATGTCGAAAGCTGTCACCGTGCGCTTTCGACCTTTTGGAGATATCTTTTCAATGACAGGTCCATCACCAAACGGCGTGTAGTTCTCGAAAATTGGCTGGAATAACTTCAACAGATACTGGAAAGTTGCGTGATCTAAACCGGTCAGTGTGATCAATGCTTGATCGTTTTCGGAATAATAAAGACGACGCCATGAAGACTTATGTGCATCTTGAAGGGAGATGCGTGGAATCCGCCGCTGACGAAGCCGACGATCCTCATGTGACAGGGCGCGATGAAAACGCTTCTGATACCGAGAATGCCGGTATGGTTTCTCCTCTTCCTCCTTCGCCCTCTTGGCTATCATCATCAAACAGATATAATACCAAAAGTAGTCCATCGTGTTATTACTTCTTGTCGAGATGGGACGAGAGAGGTAGGAGTTGTTTTTGACGAGTGAATTCAGATTTTATGTCGGCGTAATTTTGGGAACAAAGAAAAAACATAAACATAACATAACATAATTTTTATGATTTTTTATGTTTATGTTTTTTTATGTTTTCTTAAATCGATTTATAATTTTGGGATTGCTCCATTGATACAACATCTACAATATCAATTTTGGCGACTTTTCTTAAAGCGACTCGACTCAACTAGCTTGCATGAGCACGACAGACAGACTGTTTTCCGTGGAGAAAAAAAGGGTCCTTCCCTTTCTCATTCCAAAGAGAATTCTCAAAATCCAATTCCATACTAATTCCAATACATGTGTGACGTTGGGCCTCGTTCAAAAAATTACAGCACGCGCACACGCCAAGCAACAACACGGCAACACCCACACGACCCAGTCAGACCATGGTGGGAATCGGAAATAGTAACAGCTTGCCGAACCAGTTAAACTTCTCTAACAACTCCTCCTTAAACCGGAATTTTCACAATCATCATGATGTCGTCGTCGTCGTCGTTGCTGTCATCAGCCGTTGAGGCCGCGCCGTGCAACAACAGCCACGGCGCTCCTCGTCTTCCCTCCATCATCTCGAGTCAACAGCACCATCCAAGTCGTGTACGACGACGACAACAACGACGACGGGCAGTGACACTCATCGCCATGGCGACTCTCTTGTTGCTGTCGTCATCATCATCATTATATTTATTGGCGGGGGTAACTGCCGCTATTCCTCCCTCGCTGCAATTAAATGATAATGCTCATCACCACCATAATAGTAATAACAACAAAATCAAGACGACCACGAATGGCCGACAGCGACGTCAACAACAACAACAGTCCTCCAATATTAGGGGGGACAGCAGCAATAGCGTGAATCAAGGCAGTTCAGCAGCAGGAGCAGCAGCAGCAGTCGAGGGGGGAATGTTGTTGCCACTACTTGGCAGCACCACCAACATGAATATCAATAGTAATTCTTCTAGCGGAAGAAGAAGAACAGTGTTAGTTGTGCAACCCGACTCTCTCCAAAGGAATACAGTACAAGATAATGATTTACCATCCGTTTCCAAGGTTCATCCATGGCCTATACCAGAGGATGCGATTCCACAGCAACAAAAACAACAACAACTACTACTACCACAAGTTTCTTCAGACACATTTCGATTTAATAACAACGATGACAATGTCAATGATAATGTGAGCTATTTCTCACTGCAGCAGCAGCAGCAGTATTTGCAACTTCAGCAACAACAAAAACAACAACAGGGACTGCATGTGGCGAATTACATGCCGTCATCCCTTCCGCAAGGACAAGGAGCCTTCGCAAATGATGCGTCAACGACGATGACTCTGGAGGAAAAGAATCCATCCTCACATAAACAACAATTACTGCCTTCCCCTCTTGAAGACTTTGATATGATTTCGGGGAAACAAGTGATCTTACGTCCACGATTGAGTAATACGAATAGTTATGAGTCGGAATTGCAAATGAAAATGTTGTTGCCTCCTCCACCCATGGGCATTCATGCTGAGGAGGCATTGTTGTCCTCCTCTTCTTCTTTGAATAATGTCGGCGTTGAAACTCAACCAATTGTGTATTACTACTACGATCCACAAACACTCATCCAAACTCCACCATCCTCCAATGGAAACGCGGTGAATGTCGATTTAGACATGACGCCTGAACTCACTCTGCCAGAAATAGTCTACACCAGTTCCGGTACACCACTTACTCTGGAACAAGTCCACGCGGGGGGTAAAAATGAAGTGTTTTTAGAAATTAAGAAACCCAAGGAAGCGGCAAGTTGGGCTAGTGGTAGTAATGGTGCCGAGAAATCAGGAAAAAGGATGAGTAATCCTTCTTGGAAAACAGTGCAGAATAAATTGCACCTCAACGCTAATACCAATGCCAGAAGCAACAATGGCGGGGGTGCCTCTTGGCACTCACAAGATCAACTCATTGTGCTATTCACCGTGGCCACCATGGCCATTATGGTCGGGGCGCTTTCCGCTCAACGATTGCGGAATCAACATATATTAGAAAGTTGTATGCATCCCGACCTTAATGATGATGACGACGATGATGACAATAATACTTTGGACGACTTTCATGTCATTGGATCCGTCACGAGGAGTAGCAATAGTAGAGGAGGAATACGGTATGATAAAAAGTATGATTTGGACACGGGTGGTGGTAGTCGGAGTGTAGTCAGTGGATTTAGTGCCATTACGGGAAGTGGGGGTGTTGGAAAACTAAAGAGTAGTGACTTTGGTGCACTCTTGGGTGGTGGGAGTGGTGGTGGGACTGGAGGTTATTACGGCACAAATGGAATGAATAGTGGAAGTGGGGGGAGGTTGCATTGGAGAGGGGGGGACATGGAAAAGTTTGACGTTTGATTTGTAATGATGACTACCACCTCACTTACAGTCTGATATCTTGTTCCGGTCTACTCATCAAATCCATGTTCACTATTGTATTTGGATGTAGAGCGGAATCGTATACGTGTCGCGAGATATGATCATTAATTCATAATGCTTAATATTTGTTCTATTGTGAGTAAGATTACGAACATCATCTGTGAGATCATCATCTGTGCATCGATTCCGCAGACTCAACAGCACTCATAATGCAACGGCAGATGATGTTCGGATGAAACATATTATATTGCAATTATTACGCGGTGTGTTGATTGTACTACAAAACACTATTTACATTAGCAATTACACTAGATACTCGACACAGTGATCTGTCTACACCTGGCACTGGCATGTCGTCAATACTCAAACCTGCACAATGAATGACAGAACATTTGGAATAATAACAGTTGCGCCGCATTTGATGCGGCAACCCAACTTCATATCGCAGGTGGGAAAATTGTCATGGTTTGAATCGTATTGATCTACCATCATTTTTGACTTCCAGACAGCAAGTTCCAGTAGTGAGGCGATATCCTTTGCACTTTCGAAGGAGGACAATTTGGAATCGATCGAGCGAAAATATTGCTTCAGGCCTTGCAATTCGATGTTAGGGACACCTGCCACCATGTCGTGGATTTTGCTGCGCCATTTTTTCGCTTTCAGCAAACCCAAGCGCTCGGGAATTCCGTGTTCGACCAACAACGGGTACGTGGACAAAGCCAAGTCAGACACTCCATGATTCCACCAGCTCTGTAGCGACGCTTCACGCACAATATCTTCGACTTCCTCGCAAAACGTAACTTCTAATAAACTCTGGCAGTGGAGGAATGCTCGTGGATGAATGTGATTCACAGATTTCGGTACTTTGATGCACTCTAGTGTCATGCAGCTTTCGAATGCACACTCCATGATGTGCTCCAGTCCCTCTTCAAGCACTACATGCATCAAGTCCGCGCATCCATGGAATGTTCGCTCTCGAATCACTTTCATGGTCGAGGGAATATTTATTGTATGGAGTGATTTACAGTCTAGAAAAGCCTCAACTCCAATTTCTTCTAGCCCCTCCGATAGTCCGACATGCTCTAACTTTGCGCATTTCACGAATGCAACCTCGCCAATCGCCTTGACGGTGGAGGGAATATGAATGTACTTTAATGATGCGCAAGATGAAAATGCATGATTCGCGATATGCACCAGCCCCTTGCATAGTTCGACCACCTTCAAATTCACGCAATTAATGAATGCCATCTCGTCAATCACTTTGACAGTCGATGGGACCTTGATCCGTTGGAGGGATGTACAGTCGTAAAACGCCCACTTTCCAATATGTTGCAGCCCCTCAGGAAGATCCACGCTCATTAATCTCCGACAAGAGCAAAATGTCCAGTCTCCAATCACTCGGACGGTGTTTGGAATATAAATGCGCTCTAACGACGAGCAGTCAACAAACGATCCATCACAGATGCGCTCCAGACCCTTACGAAGTTCTACGACCCGCAACTGCTTACATCCCCGAAATGCATATTCGCCGACAACTTTCACCGTGGATGGAATCTTAATTCTCTTCAGTGATGAACAATCACGAAATACCTTGCTCCCTAGAGATTCCAGCCCCTCGCAGAGTTTGACATGTACGACTTGTGTATTTCCACGAAACGTCCGTTCACCGAGAAATTTGGTAGATGGGTCGACTTTGGCATGCGTCCCATTTCCGGTGTCGATAGTGATGAAGCTATCTAATGATGACAATAGTACTGATACTACAGTGCAAAATACTTCTTTCAGTTTGATGAACGCTATGCGCCCGATCAGAAATCGAATGAATGAAAGTAGCCAAGAGCTGCACTTGAACCGTATCCGATGAATTGAAATTCGACATGGGTTCCAATTACATCTGCCAATTTGCCATGAGTCCATCAGTTGAAGTAGTAGTGAGATAGTTTTGCAGAGAATGATGCATCCAATTATTGATCCGGACACAAAGAAGAGCCGAGTGTACCACATCCAATGGCTCGGCAGGATAATTCCGTTTAGAAGGGTGCTGCCTCTAGGTTCCATCCAAATGTCCATCCGCTGAAGTGACAAAGAGATTGGATTATTAATGTTGATGATGCATCCAATTAACCCAGCCAAGAGCAGTTGCCGAATGTTGTAGTACCATCGCCAATAATTATTGGTTGACATGCTAATTCGTTTCCACAGGGCATCTTCGTGATGATCTCCCCGCGACATCATCGCCCGCCACCCGTAATCAGTATTGATGATCAGGTCCATGAAAAGCAACATCGGTTTGCTGAGTAAGATGTATCCAACCAACATCAGCAGTAGTCTCGTGTACCAAAAGTAATGGCTGGGAAAAATGAATCCGATGTCATCATCACTCAGTTCCAACGATGGCAATGGTATCGTTATCGGGTGACGACAATTGCTGAGGAGTAGCAGCATGATACATCCCATTGATCCAACCGGTACTAGCGTGAGTCGAGCAGTGGAGGAATAGCCGAAGAAGCAAGAATGGCGGGTCATGACGAATGATGGCAGATGATGATGATGCCCCCCCCCCCTCTCTCATCTCAAGCCGCAGCGAGAGAATGTTCGTCGTTTGATGATGGATCAGGTTTGAGGGAGAAATCTGGCGGCGGCCACAGCTCTGGAAAGTACACCAGGAAGTGGAAGCGGGGGATGATAATTAATTCTTTTATTTGATGACAAGGACATGAAAGCAACAACATGAACAGTGAACAGTAGATATCTAGTTGTTTCCTATTTCCCGCCTATCATGGTGGACATCATGGTGAGACAAACCGTTTTATGCAGTTTCTCTCCACCAGAAGCTTCTTCTTGATTGGCTTTGGCGGGAAGAAATTCGAAATTCGAAATTCAACAATTGGCGGGAATTTGCAGTGCGACGACAACCACAAAAATAAATACCATAGTCCATAGTACAATATCTACACGGAACAAAAACCTTTACCATGATGTTGTGTAATCGTTGGAGGAGATTGGCACAGCCATCGTCTCTCAATCTCCGTGATTATTAACACGAAAGAGAGAGAGAGAGAGAGCTCACAGCATCGTTGCATCGATAACGAACTAAAACGTATTTCGGTAAGCTCAAGAACCACCAACAACAACGTAATAATAACATGGGTTGATTTCTGCCGGCGAATGAGTTTATTATTTTCAATCTCATTCATCGGGTTCATAGATACCCAATATCAACGATTGACGAAAAACAGAATATATATATACAATTGATAATGCAGAGCATTATTATTAAATGTGTGTTTTGTTCTTGTTATTTTGTCTAGTGAGATGTTTAGGACACATTCTCATGCGCATGCTTAAAACAGCAGACTAGGAGAAAAACTTGACCATTCCTTGTTATTTTTTGCTGTGCCTGCGTGCTACAATTGTTGCTGTCTCTGAATATAATGGAGTTGTTCACAACGTGATATGCATTGGCTTACTTTCTTTCATTGAACATTCATCATCTCAATCTCAACCCCTCGCACACTCGCTTTCATTGAAAAGGTGCCCGATTTTGAGCTTAGCCAAGCCAGAGGAGACACCTTATTATCATTTACTACCTCTAGTCATTATATATTTCATGCCTATTCTGAATCATTGACCTACGTCGAGTGTATAATTTAATATTCACGTGTCGAATAATATCAACACTACCATCATCCATGCTATGTCACCCTCAACACACCCTATCGTCTTACCGCCACTAACATCGCTGCCTTTGGGAACATACCCCCCCTCATACTATCCACCTCCATCCCACTTTGAAGAAAATTCCGTTCTGATTTATCCTGCCATTATTATACCCGCAAAGCGCACCGGTGAAATTCAACGCAAATTGGATGGATTGATATTTAATGAACCGAAACGGAAGAGTGTTTACCCACCTGAGGAGGGGTTGGATTATATTATTGCTGAGGATGTCACGAGTCCTGCGATGAAGATCAAGGAAGAAGAAAAAAAGGGTGCGAATAACATGTATAATCCATCAAGAGAACGAAAGTTGGTATTATCACGCCTTGGTACTACAACAGCCGTGTCGGCATCAACAAGGGAGAAGAGTGCTGACGATGGCAAGGATCCTCTCTTGCGGGAAGCGATGGAAGACGCAGTATGGCAAGATGCACGAGTCCAAGCATTACTTGAGTCTGCAAAAGTTGGTGATACCTTTGCTGATGATGTTGTTGCTCCATGTGGAAAGAATAGCATTCGACCATCATACATTCGTCTCCCCACCTCCCCATATGATCTGCTCACGGTAGACGAGGTATTGCGTCACATCATGCCAATTACCAAGAATGAAGACGGGGAGGAAGACGTCGACAACGCTAGCTCTCATAGTAAAAATTACAACAACAAGCTATGCGCATATAACGGAAACCCTATAATTGAGGAAATACCATCCAGCTTTGAAACTGCGGGACACATTGCACATGTCAATCTACGCGAGGAAGCGTTGCCGTACAAATATCTAATTGGAAAAGCGATATTGGACAAGAATAGGCCAAGGATACGGCTGGTGGTAAATAAGATTGGCAATATTGAGAATGAATTTCGGACTTTTCCCATGGAGATCTTGGCTATGGCTAGCGACAAAGACGGCGGTGCCGATTATGGTTGCTTCGAGTTTACAGAGACTGTTGAGCGTCTTTGCGCAGGTACTACTATTGGCAGCGTCACCTCACAAGACAAGGAAAGCGATGGTGACAGCTCGTCACAAACATCACCACAAGCAGTGCAGGTGACAATCGGACCACAGCATCAATCTCTAATGCAAGTGGAAGTTAGGGAGCACGGATGTCGATTTCTTTTAGACTTTGCACGCGTCTACTTTAATTCGCGTTTGCAGGGGGAGCATGCCCGTTTAGTCCAACTCATTTTCCAAGATGCAGAGCAACGACAACAGCAGCGTGTGAGAGCCAGAAAGGAAGTACAGAAAATGGCGACTGGCTCCAATACTCTGATTGGTGGTGGATGCCATCATCTCGTTAAAGAGCAAGACTCTGGAAGGGAACATACAATAGTCGCTGATGCAATGGCAGGCGTTGGGCCGTTCGCCGTGCCACTCACATCATCATCTAGTATCAATTCATCACCGTATCGCAAGGCAAAGATCATTTGTCATGCCAACGATTTAAATCCCATTAGCTACGAATATCTACAAAAGAATTCCAAGCTCAACAAATGTCATCCGGAACGACTATTTATGTACAACATGGACGCACGGAAATTCATCCATAAAATGAATGAGAACGGAGTGAACGTGGATCATTTCATAATGAATTTGCCGCAGCTGGCGCCGGAATTCTTGGACGCCTTTCGCGGATGGAAGTTTCATGATAACTGTCATGCACCAGCCGCAACGGGTGGCGACGATGCCCATCGAACAGAACAAGACCGACAACACCACCATCGACACCGGCCTATGATTCATGTACACTGTTTTGGCGAAAAGGCTCGGACTCCCGATGACAACTTAAGAGTGGAGCGGCAAGTACAGCAGCGGTGCGAGACGGCGTTGGGATGTCCTGGTTGCTTCAACTCAATGAATGATGGCGTTGATGAGTTTGCTGTGCGAGTGGTGCGAGATGTCGGACCGAAGAAGAACATGTTGTGCGTGAGCTTTCGATTGCCGATGGAGGTGGCATCCGTGGAGAAGCTGTTGTTTCCTCGTGAAAACAACAGCAGCAGCATTAGTTTGGCAAAGGGCGTTAATCAAAACGTCAGCAATGGAGAATCACTCAATGCTGCTATCAGTGATGGAAAAGGACGATTGTCGAGAGAAGATGGTACTTTTCAAGGACTTGAGGCAAAACGACATAAAGCTTCCTTGATTTGATAACTTCTTCGCTGAAATATTCCGTTTGAAGGAAATCATTATCATGTCAAGACTTGAAAGGCTGCAAGGAATGGAGCATTGTTGCCTGGCTCTGTTCTGCAAGAGAGCTCTATCTGCTTGCAACGCATATGCATCTGAACCATCAATTTATCATCATCTTCATCAGTCTTGAACATCCCCTGGATGGCTGATACTGATGTGGAAATATTCCAACTGGGTGCACAGCACACAGCATACATCACGCTTATCACTGATTGACATCATCATTATGTGCGAAATAAACGGAATAAAATGAGATAGAAGCAATAACCCAGATGTTATCCCCATATTATGCCAGATAGAATTGAGAGAGGTCAGAGAAAGTTAAAGGTCTTATGCTTTATGTTTTGATGCTATGGAGGTCAGTGTAGAATCACATAATCCTAAATCCAAGTAGAGTTGAACAAAACCACAGTAATAGGTATGGGGTTTATTTTAGGTTTTAGATACTACACTAATGATTATCAGGCTGGTGTGTTGAGTGTGTTCATGTGTGTTTGCTACTGCTTCCTTATTGCATTGCGTATCGTGCTGTGCAAATGTTTTGTTTATTCCAAGACCCAGTTTCTGAAGTGTGAAGATGGAAGGGGTGGGTGAGGTACCTTATGTGAGTAACTGAAAAAGGGGCCTTTTGATTTCCAAAAATTGTCTCAACTGACTAAAGGATTCTGATTAGACATGATGGTGAAGTAGTTGTTGCTTTGATTAAAATTGTTAATGCATTTGGTCGATCTGACAGAAATGTATAATGAAGTGTACTGGAATAGTAGAAATTGTTGACAAGAAGTAATACGTTTCATTTTGTAATGTAATATCGTTGATCGTTGCGTTATTAATGACAGAGTGTGGAGATAACATACTATTTGAACGACATGAAAAAGTTGTTCGTGCAGCAAATTCAGTTCGGGAGCAGATTCCATTTCTCTCATATCACTTTCCACATCGATGTGAGATTCAATTCAATCCTCGAGTATGAATGACAAGACATTTGGCACAATAACAGATGTACCGCAGTTGTTGCGGCACTGTAACTTCATCATGATGCCCACGTTTTCAATGTTAGGATCATGCTCCAATATTTTTGATTTCCATATTGCAAGGTCCAACAATGGAATAGAATCCGGCAGGCTTTCGTATGTGGTCAGCTTGGAATCGATGGAATTGAAGTACACGTCTAAATCATCAAAGCCAAAGGAGGGAATACGCTTCAGCATATCATGAATGTTAGCCTGCCATTTCACCCTGGTTAATGCGCCCACGCGTGCAGGCACATTGCGCCGAGCCAAGAAGCTGTACGTTTTCAAAGAGTACTTCGAAATACCCTTGTCCCACCAACCTCGTAACGACTCACCCGACACAAACCCTTCAATTTCTTCACAGAACCTGACTACCGTCAAATTCGAAGAGCAGCTGAATGCTTCAGGGCTAATCTCCTTGACGGTCGAAGGAATCTCAATGTGGGTTAAAGAGAGGCAACTCGCGAATGCCCGATCCCCAATGTACTCTAGTCCGTCTGGGAGAGTCACATACCTCAATTGAGTGCAGCATTCGAATGCTGCCCTATTGATTGATTTGATCTTGGAGGGGATAGTGATGGATTGCAGTGAAAAGCATTCTGCAAAGGCCGATCCTTCAATCACTTCGAGACCTTCACAAAGCTCCACACTTTCCAACCTCCTGCAGCAAGAGAATGCATGTGGACCAATAACCTTGACCGACGATGGTATTTTGATTTGATAAAGCGATTCACAGCCTTCAAATGTCGAGTTTCCAATGCGTTCCAGACCCTCAGAGAGCTGAACAGAAGTCAACCTCTTGCAACGTTCGAAAGTGTGCTTCATCTCCTTGACAGATGGATCGACTGTAGCACGAGAGACTTTCTTTGGAGGATAATCATATCTGTCTGAGGTTACGAGGAAGATGGCACACTCGCTTGTAGTGGACTCGCTATAATCGTCATTGAAATCGTCGTCCTCGTCCATGTCCTCGTCCTCGTCCTCGATTTCATCCATGATGTCATCATCATCGCCATCATTGTTGTCGTCTTCATCTTGATCAAAGAATTCATCTTGGTCGCTTTCATTATCATCCAAATCGCCAACATTTTCAAAACTCACTGCCAATGGCGGCGGCACCGGCGCAAGATTGTCATTGGCAACAACAGCTTCTTCGTCGTCGTTGGAGTTGAAAGATGATGTCATGCTGAATAGTCAGCGCGTTGATTTTTGGTTGATGGTGGTGGTGAATGAAAAGGAAGATCGCTGTGCTTCCGTCGAAGTCGTCGGTTTATCGAACCGTGTGGATTCCGTCCTACTAATTATTAGCTTGGGCCGCCATGATCTGTTGTTGTTGTTGTTGTTGCTTGTTGCGCTTGTTTCTTGATTTTGGAATTTTGAATTTTGAATTTTGTTCTCTTTATTTTTTTCGGGGCACATTCTTCGGTGAACGGGCCAGCCCCGACAAAAATATACCTCTTTTCAATTTACTTGATCGAATTGAACGAATTCCTTCATAGAAGGGTACTACGATACGAAGTCGGCTCTTCACTGCCCTGACCAATTCCATCGAGCGACGAGCGACGAGCGACGTTTTGTGTCATTCAACAAGCCTGGTATGCTAGAGAAGAGTAGGGTCGAACAACGAGATATCAATACATCAATTCACTAATAATACAATGCAAGAATTAGCCGCGCTCCTCTTATGCAAATTGGGCGGTCAATCCGGTTCCGCCGATGAAATTAAAGCCGTCATCACCGCGGCCGGCGGCGAAGCAAATGACGATCAAATTGCCACTCTGGTGGGCGATCTCGAGGGCAAGGATATTAATGAATTGTTGAGTGCAGGAATGGAGAAGTTGAAAGATGTACCAATGGGCGGTGGAGGTAGGTTGCTATCATTTTCTAAACTTTATCGTGTTTTTGTGGTCGTTGTTGGATATCCGTTCTAATTATTATTCGTTTTATTATTCGTCAACGACACAGGCGGAGGAGGAGGTGGTGGAGGCGGTGGCGGTGGTGATGCAGGAGGAGACGCCCCCGCAGCTGCCAAGCAAGTGGAAGAAGAGGTTGAAGAGGCCCCGCCAGCCGTAGATGTAAGTTTTTTTCGATTGGAGACATCATGGTGATGATCTGAAGGCACTCTCGCTCACACTCTTTGTATATTCTTTTTGCACACTTTCTTTTCACTGCGTAGATGTTTGGAGGAGGAGATGCTGGTGGTGATTACTAGAAAGAGGATAGGAACATCATGTCCCATTAAAGAAACAGAAACATACATATATTATTGGCATTTTGATGTTTGTGGCTTCTCTCTGAACTCTGAAATGAAACTACTTATATAATTGTCTTCGTCGTGATCATCTTAATACTTGCCTTCCTACCTGAGATTAGAGAGAGCTGAGAATTTGTCGTCATTTCATTTCCTCAAACCATACACTCCATTCTCCTCTTGACTGTGTAATTTGGAATTGGGTGTATTTGTTGTTTCAAGTGCAATTATCATGCAATCGGCTTTCGTCTGGACATATCGTTCTCATCTATCATGCATGCATAATGCATATTTAGATAGAGAATGCACGAATCTTCTCTGATCATTTGGAGATTTGCATCATCGTAAAGAAAAGAGGCATTATTATTTATGACGCACCCTCCAAGTGTCGGTTTGTATTGTTCCTGATTGTTTCCATGGTAACCCCACTTCTTCTATCTTGCCAACCCAGCGGCTTGGTCGTCTGTCCATCCCCACAGGACAGTTCCCCTTTCCCAACTCTCGAAAAGCGAAAAGTGAAAAGTGCCACTCCGTGAGCGCAATGCAAGGGAAACACAAAACACGCATTCACAAGCGGAACAAAACCAAAAGCAAAAGTAGCTAAAAGTAAAAGTAGGTAGGACGGCGACCTCCTCGTCCTCGAATTACTATCAGGGCCTTCGTCGATAATTAATATGACGATGATGACTTCCGCCCTCTCCTACTATCGCCGCCTAACCATCGCTTTCTTTACGGCATGCGTCATCATCGTTGGATCGACGGCCACGGCTGCGTTTAATAACCCCTCGTCGCTGTTACTGTTACCGTTACCACCGCAACCGTTATCGTCGTCGTCGTCGTCAAGTAGTGCCCGCCGCCTGTCCAGCAGGGGGGCACACTCAACTCCAAAACATGAAATTCTCGGATATCATCAATATCATAATCATAGACTAATTGGAAGAAGAATCGGAAGCAATTCAATCAAGGAAGAATTCGAATTTGGAACTGTCGCACTATTCGCTTCCGCATACAATGATGAAACGACTACAGCTGCAACTCGCACTGGTGATGATGATGCTGCTGCTGCTATTACTACTGATGCAATTACATCTACGGCAGCAGTAGCAACGGCAACAACCATATCATCACCTACAGTACCAATTTCTTCAACACTTGTTCTCGATGACAGCGCACACAATTACCGGGTAGTACAAGATGACACAACTACTACCACTATCAGCGTTGGAAGCGATAATAGCGGCAAAGAAATAATACAATCATCCTCAATATCAATACCAATATCATCTCATCATCTCATTGCACCCAGCATACCCAAAATTCTTCGATACACCATCCCGGCCATTGGGATATGGCTTTGCTCGCCGGTCCTATCCATGATCGATACAGCGTCCGTGGGCTTGTTAAGTGGGACGGCACAACAGGCCGCACTCAACCCAGCCGCGAGTGTGACCGACTGTGGTGCCTTGGTGGTAGCATTCATGTACACGGCGACTACCAATTTAATTGCCGCGGCAGTGAGAGAAGATGAGGATGAGCATGAGCAGCGGCAGTTGGAGGAAGAGGAGTTGGAACAGCTTTCTGACATGTATTCTCTGACGACGACTACTACTACTTCAAATACCCCAACAACAACAACAACAACAAATTATGAAACACGTCAAAATGTTACTACTCGTCGTCATCAACCAAAGACTACCAAAACTTTGATAACCGCACTCAAACTTGCGCTCCTCGTCGGCACGACCTTTGCCATCACACTCATGTCCACTGCACCACATCTCCTTCAACTACTCATGGGGGAAAACTCTGCATCTTCACTCGACCAACAAGCAGTCGTCTACTCGGCAGCATTGCGATATGTACGTATACGTGCCCTGGGCATGCCTGCCATGGTGGTGATCGGTACTGCCCAGAGCGCGTGTTTGGGGATGCAAGATGTTAGATCGCCGTTGTACGTGTTACTCGCTGCGGCCGTTATTAATTTTTTGGGTGATGTGGCATTAGTACCGCTGAAAAGTCCTCTGTGGGGTGGAGCGGCCGGTGCGGCTTGGGCCACAGTGGCGAGTCAATATGCGGCATTGATATTCTTTGCGCGGTGGTTGACGATGAAGAAATCAGATGGCAATACTACTACGATTGGTTCGAATGGAGCGGGAAGGAGAAGAAGGAAGACACCTCAGTTTTGGAAGAGGAGAAGAAAGGAAGGCATGATGACAACAACAACTACTGCTGCGGAAATGATTGCCAATCATGTGAGTATTGGCTTGGAAGTATCAGATCCTCTCCCTTCCATTGCGACTTCCGCACCAACAGCCACTACTGGCGTTAGAGCAATTGATGAAGGGAACAATAATCACTTACGAAATGATTCAGAGATGCAACAAACAAGCCATCAGGCATTATCACCAGAACAAACAAAATCGCAAACCAAAATACGCAGTTTCCTCTCCGATTCCAAACTCACCCCTCGCACCTTCCTATCCGTACACAATCTTGACACGAACAAGGTGAAGGAGTTTTTCCCATTTGTCATACCCGTAACAACTACATCCATTGGACGTATCTCTGGATACATTGCCATGTCCCACGTTGCAGCATCGACACTTGGCACATTTGACATGGCGGCACATCAAATCATATTATCGATATTTTGTTGTATTACGCCATTTGTTGATGCCTTGTCTCAAGTGGCCCAATCCTTTGTCCCGGCCGTTTTTGAGGCCAAAGAACGCGGTCAAGAGCGTGCCGATGCCCTTCGTAAGACAGTGACTAATTTTCGATTGGTTGGGTTGGGCTTTGGAGGTGTGTTGGTGAGCTTGGTGGCATGCATACCATTGATAAGTCGGTATTTCACCACGGACTTGGTCGTGTTGGAGAGAGTGCATAGTGCCATCGCTCCTGTTGGATTATTCATGTTGGTGAATGGGTTAATGTGTGCGGGGGAAGGTACGAGAAGTGTTCTTGGCAGTTCAGTATCATTTTATCACATTATTGTCGTGACAATTTAAACAATTGCCCATTCATCTTCAAGGCACATTGTTGGGACAAAAAGATCTCAAATTTCTGCGGAATATGTATGCCATCTTCTTCTTCACTGTCCCTGCGTACATGCTCCGATTGAAGCATCGAGCACTGATTGGATTGCAAACTGTCGGTGTTGCGACGATGTGGACTGCCTTTTCGATGTACAATGTGATTCGAGCGTCGTCGTTTCATTTGCGTTTGGCTCAGTTGCAACGACGGACGGATAGAGGGGTAACTGGAAATGAGGATTACAAGGTAAAGGAGATAGGTTGACGATTTTTTTGCCATAGTGTCTCTCCAAAGGCTGTTAGCACTCCGTCAGCTTCATTTGCGTAATCAAATGCTGCTTGCTGCTTCATTGACACAAAAAATATTTATAAACTTAGTGTAACCTGGTGAATTGTGTGAATGGAACGGTTGATGCATAGCAACAGCAATAGATTACTAAGCTGATAATGATGCACAACTTGCTAGCACCATTGTGAAAGTTTTATGTATGTGTTGTTCAGGTTGTTTGATGATTCTTGGGTTAGAGTTTTTACTGCAATTGATGCTTGCGAAGATTTTTCAAGACTTTTTGGCTTTTTATGAATTAGTGGAAGATATTTTACATGTTTGTTGAAAGCAGCTTGGGCAATGACACAGCCAAGAAGGTGGCCTTATTTTGTCCCAAATTTGATCACCAGACCAAGAGCCCAAAGGAAAGAATTGGTAAAACCTTTCTACTAGTGTCACTACTGACCTCCAGGTGGTTTGTGGTCACTAGTACTGTTGTTTCAAGCAAAATTGTTTGTCTCTGCCCCCCAGACAAAGACAATACCATGAAATTATTTGACACAAGTCACAACCAACCTACACAGAAGATGACAAAATCCCCAATGAAAAGGTAGACGGCAATCTGGATTCATCACCATCATCATTGTCATCATCATCATCATCATCACCGTCATTGTCATCATCATCATCATCATCATCATCATCATCATCATCACCACCATCACCATCACCATCACCTTCAACATCAACATCATCATCATCATTCATCATCATTTTCATTGTCTTCATCATTATCATCATCATCATCATTGCTATTGTCATGTCATTGTCATGTCATTGTCATGTCATTGTCATCATCATCATCATCATCATCATTGTTTCCCATACTATTACTATCACTCTTGTTCATTGAAACAGCATTGTTGCCATTTGCCTCCTTTGTTTCAGTGTAAGCTTGTCATGATAGCAACCTTCTGTTGCCAACATTTCAGGCCATCATGAAGGCAAACATGAGGGCATGTCATATTTTAGGGAGAATATCATTAGGAACACAATATCATAGCTGACATTTCGAACTGAGCCGAGCATCTGGCCTTGCCTTCTTATGTACCAAATGATATTTGATCACTATCATTATCAGGAGCCCTAACCCTAAGGAAAAGGAATGAATTTGTATAATCCAATTAATATATAACATCCTAATCCATTAAGCCATTCTATGCTGTCATTGTCTTTTTCTTTGTCTTTGTCACCACTGTTCTTGTTACGGTCACTTTTCTTGTCACTATCATCTTCATTGTCATTGTCATTGTCACTGTAACTGTCACTGTCACTGTCACTGTTCTTGTCACTATCATCTTAATTGTCATTCTCATTGTTATTTCACTATCATCTTCATTGTCACTGTCTTTGTCACTTTCACTGTAGCTATTTACTATTTGCTATTTGCTATTTGCTATTTGCTATTTGCTATTTGCTATCACTTTCACACCAGTCATTGCTATTGTCATTATCAATTTCATACTAAGTTCAGAAGATGTCCATGTATTTGTATTACTTGTACTCTTGTAAGAACAACAGCAGCAGCAACAGCAACAGCAGCAGCATTCATTATTATCATCATCATTACCCTTATCATTATATTCATCATCATCACCGTCATAGTCATCATCATAACCTGGTGAATTGTCACTTTAGATATTATGCTTCTTGTTGTTTGTCATCATACAGTTGGTTGTTGTTTTGAAGTACTTATCAAAAATACAGAGCCTGCTGCCTTTACCTAGCTTGTCGCAAGGAAAATAAAGGAGAACAAGGGAATGGAACCAGTACGTTGAATAACTCTCCTTGCCTTACAAGGCCAGTTGCGGGAGGAGAAGGGGAAGGCTCAGAGAACAGAGTCCAGAAAATAATAATAATACATATTAAATTTAACCATCTACAAATACTTTGGTCAAGACACTAGGATCTTTTTTGTTGCCATATTTACACACAGCAAGGCCGCCGGAGGCAATATCGGTATGATCTTCAACTACACAAGTCGGAAACAGTGATTACTTGCTCTCTCTACGCAATCAGTCTATGGCAGGAGATGGAAGACTCAAACAGAGCCCACAAACCGGACTAGGCGGTCGACAGATCAGAGTCCAGAAAATGCCCAAATCAATTGTTGTTTCTTCTCACCTTTTGTATGGTAACTGAGATGCACAGTGTGAGGAGCCTAGTAACCAATAACAGGTATGTATTACAATAGGAGTTGATGCATGACAATTGTAATGGATTACAAAAGCTGATAATGGTGTACAACTTGCTGGCACCATTGTGATAAGTTAGATGTATGTGTTGTTCAGGTTGTTTGATGTTTCTAGGGTAACAGTTTTACTGCAATCGATGCTTGAGAATATTTTTCAAGTATCAAGACTTTTTGGCTTTTTATAAATTAGAGGAAGAACCTTTTCATGTTTGTTGAGCCCAGGTATGAAAGCAGCTAGGGCAATGACACATGACACAGCCAAGGTGGCCTTATTTTGTACCAAATTTGATCACCAGACCTGGAGCTCAAAGGAAAAAATTGGTAAAACCTTTCTACTAGTGTCACTACTGACCTCCAGGTGGATCTTGGTCACTAATGTTGTTTCAAGCATAATTGTTTGTCTCTACCCCCCAGATGAAGACGATACCATAAATCTTTTTGACACAGCAAGTCAAAACCGACCTACAACAAAGATGAAAAAATCCCCAATGAAAAGGCAATCCGGATTCATCATCATCACTGTCATTGTCATCATCATCATCACCATCACCATCATCATCATCATCATCACAATCACTAACATTGTCATCATCATTCTCATCATCATCATTGTCTTCATCATCATCATCATCATCATCATCATTTGACAAATCGTGCTCATCTTTTCCCATTGGATTGATTCCCATACTATATATACTCTTGTTCATTGAAACAGAAGTGTTGCCATTTGCCTCCTTTGCTTCAGGATTAGCTTATCATGATAGTAATCGCATGTTGCCAACATTTCAGGCCATCATGAAGGCAAACATGAACATGAGAGCATGTCATATTTTAGGGAGAATATTGACTACACAATGTATCTGACATTTCCAACTGAGCCGAGCATCTGGCCTTGCCTTCTT